>OX155966.1:6701324-6758324 GCA_944548615.1 Micropterix aruncella
CGGAAAAGTCGAACAAAGCGAAAAATTCAAAAAAGTCAAAAGTCAAAAAAGTAAAAAAAGACAAAAAGTAAAAAAACTCGAAAAATTCGATAAAGTCAAAAAAGTCGAAATAGTAGAAAAAATTGGAAAAGCCGAAAAGTGGAAGTGTGGAAGTCGAAGTCAAGGTCGATTTCGATGTCGATTTCCGAGTTTTAAAGGGAGTCGCTAGGTTGGGGGTGGGGGGGCGGGCGGTTGTTGTTGTAGGATTAATGATAATGAATTACGTTCCTGGCTACTTGATAGGAAAGTCTTGGGGTGACACAACCGTTTTTTTTAATGACATAACCACGAATTTGGACTTAGTTTGGGGATTTCAATACTGTAAAGACCTCATGGAAATTTCGATCGATTTGAGTGAGCGTGAAAACAATTCCGTGTCGTTTTACAGTGTCCATTACAATGTCGAGAAGAAGAGATAACATAGGTCGTCGAAGTCAGTCAAATGTGCGGCATGCTACTTCAAGTGCAAACCGCACTGATGTGAGATGATTCCATCATCTCGGCCAAAATACAAGGTGAAGCTGTTAATCCGAAATTGCTTGCAGTGGTGCCTAAGAATATGATCTATGGACTTCGCGAAGTTTATAACATCTCGCCCTGTATGCTCGATAGTAACTGTTCCAGGCGTTACCCGAGAGACCTGATTGCTAACACCATCCAGGCAATGACGGATACCCATTGTATCGTCGCCGATCAATTGCGGACAATAGGCGATCTGCAGTTGTGAAGGTCAAAGGGCAAGATGTAAATGTGGTCAATCGTTAGATTGTGCCTTTTTGTCCAAGGCTTTTAAAGTGCCAATCAATGTGGAATACTGCAACTTCATCAACTCGATAAATTACATATGCAAAGCGATATGGCTGTTTTCGCTGCGAGGAATTCAAACGAGGTGTATCTCAGTATCGGACGTGTCGCTGTCAGCAGCAACGAGGCGATTTGGCGCATCTTATCTTTTGCGACATACGAAAGACAATCTACAGTTGTACACTTGGTAATTCTGGAAAGCGGAATTTAGATTCCCCATGCGTCTGGCCTTCATGATGACAAATCACGCGTGTTGGAAGTTTGCGGAATTAACTTGGAATTTTCGTATTTCGTGCATGGACAACTGTATGCCCCTGTTCGCCAAGCCATCGGTCGGAAAACCATCATTTTTGTTTATTTACGCGCCGGAAAACAAAACGAAAACATATTTTACCAGAATGTTTTGTTTTGAATGTAAACTGCATTTATATATTATTATGTAAATTAAATACATTGAATTTATTTTAATCACAAACGACTTTCATTTAATCACCAAACGAAACTCAAACCGTACATGATTCGGCCATATTATATATTTTAATGAATTTGAAAAGTTCATTAGGATTAATAAACGCTTATGAAGAGTTACAATCAAATAAATTTTAGGTGGTACGAAGTTCACCGGGTCATCTAGTATATATATATATATATATATATATATATATATATATATATATATATATATATATATATATATATATATATATATATATATATATATATATATATATATATATATATATATATATATATATATAAATCAATTACATATTAATATAACGCTTGCATACCTATAATAGTAATTTAAAATTATCATGGAAAAACTAAATACTAAGTACTAAATAATATCATTCAAAATACAACAGTCAGCATATTCCTTAAACCGTCCCTACCCACCTCCAACAACCAATCGGTTAGTGATTTTTTAAAAGTGGATGTGTTCTCACTACTTTATCCGCCTCGCTTATCCGAGGTAATGTGGATCAACGCCGCCTAACTAGGTCTAGGCCCGTACTAAGGTAAGCGTACCAAGTAAACAAAGACTTGTGCATACATCAAACTTCGAAGTAAAAAAAAAAAAAGTAATGGGAATATACAACGTAGGTACAAATTAATCATTAATCCAAAAATCTAAAATCTAGATCATTGATATGTCAATGTGTCAGTGAGTCTAAGTCAGTCTGCGAAAATATTTTTAAAATACCCATTATAAAATAAATAATAATATGAATAGTGTAAATAATTTAAAACATCATTGGATTTGCTATCGTTATATATCAATTTTATATTTTTTTGTTTATGCTGTTTGTTTTTAATAAAGTGAATAAGAGTTCTTTGCAGACAGCCTCGATAAACCGCGAAGCTAGAATAACCAACGATACGAGGTTTGGATAATCCCCATTGCAATATTCGGATAATAACCAACATTGGAAAGCGATTGATAGGCTGAACCTGAAGCGACGTTAGCTACAAGTTTTTTTTTACAAATATTAAGAAAAAAAAAATCAATGTAACTAAGATCAGAATCGAAGCTCGTAAAAAAAATCCCCTAAGTCCAGCACTAAGCGATCGAAGGAAATATTGGAGCGCTGAATAACATTAGCGTCAGAGGCAAACTATTTCGTATTACAACGTATTTCTTTGACTGCAATCCCGCAAACAAATTGAAGACGGTGAAGTTTTCACGTAAAACACTCAAGCTCGGACTAGACTATACATGAGGCCAGGAGCAAGGCGAGTGCCATTGCAAAGACGTGGTTGGTTGATATTTAGCAATATTATGATTACCGAATCTACTTCCAATTGGAGATCGGATCAACTTAAAATAAACAACTGAATCAAATTTTCGTCATTATGCAACCGATTGGCCTGATTCCTAATATGAAAATCAGCGGTCAGCTGCACGCTGCGACGTAGCGAAATAAAAAAAATTAAATGGTAACAAATTAACTACATAATATATTGTACAGATTGCTAAACATCGCAAAAGTAGAAAAAAATTTTTTTTTTAATTTTATTTAATTTTTATTTTTATTTTATTCGATTTAATACAAACGTCGGGTGTTACAAACTTCACGCGGTAAATTATTTTTTTATATTATTTATAATTAATACATTCGATTTTAATATTTTCATCCCGAGAGCAAAGCGATCAAAATAAAAAATAGAATCAATCTATGTCGTTCATATTCAAAAGAAAATTATGGATATCCATCGTTCGAATCGTGAGTAGAAAAAATCGCTTTCAGTTTTTTCCGAATTTTCCAGTTATGCATGCAACTTGTCCAATTTTTCTTTCCGTTTGGACCTTATTTCGACTATTACGAATATTTAAAAAAATGCCAAATCAGTTCAGCCGTTCAACGGTTGCCAACGAACAGCATTTATTTTTTATTTATATAGATTACGTGCAACTAAACACGAATAATACGCTCAATGAATAACAGCCGCAAAATATAGGAGTTCCTTTAATTTCCAGATATGCCACTAGAGGTCAACCCCTTCGTTGGTTTTCTCGAATTACGTGCTACCAGGTCACTATAGAGGAGATAAAGGTCGGTCATCAGCCGCCTCCCACAATAACAAGCTTCCCTATTCATACCTGGAGCGGACACCGAGAGTGGCCCATCCTCAAATAAGGCTAACTTTATGACCGTGCAGTAAAAAAAAACTTTTCTCCCCTTCCTTTTGTTTCTTTGTATTCTCAGATTGGATCGTTCGGCTTTTTAAGATGTCAGATGTAAGCGAAAGGGTTGCCACCTATGAATAAATAAAAATATATATTTATCGTTTGAGTGTTTGCTGCTGCAGTTATAATACAGAATAAAATATCTAATTAGTACAGTCAATTTATATCCTCCTCTAAAATTATTTACGAAACAAAATTTGAATAGGTAATTCGCAGACCCATTGTGCGGCGGTGCTTGGATATATTCAAATAGTATATATTTAACATGGTTTGCAAGTAATATATAGACTTATAAATTAACCCAATTTATATAACTAACAGAAAAAGATTTCCCATTTTAAAGTTATGATGTCCTTGATGCTTGCTCTTATCAGTGTGTTCTGTTTATAAAAGGGTTTTTCAATAAGGACGTGTCAATGTTTATAGTCTGTGGCGGTATTGTGGTTTTGGCGGCGTCTGTCAAATGTGTTGTTTAATATTTAGTCACTGATGCCAAATAGGTACGAGTGTGGGTACGAATATAGGTACGATTGAGCAGCTCGTTAAAACGTTATTATCAAAGAAAGTGTTCGTTGGTTATCTCTCGCGGAGGTGACGTGACATTGGCCACCAAGACCGTACGATTTGACCCCGCTTGTCTTTTTCTTGTGGGTTTTTCTGAAGTCGCAGGTCCATGCCAATAAACCGCAATCAACCGATACCTTCAAAGTAAACATATCCCAGCCCATCGCTCAAATTCAGCGAGATATATGTCGCAGAGTCATTAAACACTGGACCTCTCGGATCCGTGCCACCGTGCGAAGCCGCGGCGGATATTTGAACGTTGTCATATTCCATACATAATGGCATACATAGGCCCGAGAAAAAAATCGCTTATGTCATTCCAAGACTTACCCGGTAAGCAAACAACCCCTCGCGCGCCAAACCCCTTAAGATCCCCTTTCAACCTCCCCCCCCCCTAACCCAAAGCCCACCAAATCCTCCCTCCCTCTACCATATCCCTCCTCTCCCCCGTCCACCCCCTTCTTTCTCCTCCCCCCACCTTACCCCCCCCCCCCCCCCACCGCCGACCCTATAATACCCCACTTAATCTCCTTACCCCCAACCCACTATCTATTCCCATCTCCCATACTTAAACCCTCGTTTCCAAACCCCCCACTCAACGCTACCACCCCCAACGCTACCCCCCGCAACGCCTTTTCTTCCCCCAAACCCCCTCCCAGGCCCAACCCATGCGCCTGTCTGATGTTCTTACTGAGTTTGTTGTAGACCGCAGGGCCGGCGATATAGACTAGCTTTCTCGACTTGGATAATGCATGACTCACCGAACGTAGCATGCTTCGGGATCTTGTTTGGATAGTGGTGCTGCATACTATTTACTTTAAAATCGACTAGATTTCTGCGAACGAACGGCGCTACTTCCATTATATAAATGGACAGTATTAGTATAGATGATAAATAATAATATTGCAGTGGCAGCCCTGTCGGGTTCTTGGCCTCGGCGCGGCGGCGGCTTTATCGGAAATGAATGATAGAAGCGACTAAACCACACTAAACAGAAAGGCCCGATGGCTGTAAAAGGCGAGCGAGATAAAGGGGGTATGCGTAAAGTTTTCGCGGGAGTCGAGTTGAGTTCACGCTCGTGTGGAACGGTAAACACAAGAGTCGCCTTTAAACCTTCGAGCATAAAAGCGGGAAAAGTAATCCAATTAACTCAAGAACCAAAGGGAAGCCGACGACTTATTTCATAAACGCCTCGGATCGAATCTCGAGGCGAATCAGCTTTGATAAAGTTATAGCAATTGTTTGTAGCAATTTTGCTGCACACAGAATTTCTCAGGACTATGATAATAATAACTCAGACAGCGCACGTGGGTCAAAGAGTGGCCTAGCTGTAATGGGCTTGGGCCGGCCACGTGGTCCGACGACACGACGAACGGTGGAGTAAGGGCGTTTTGGAGTGGAGACCCCGGCTAGGCAGAAGAAGTGTGGGCAGACCACCTTCCCGATGGTCCGATGACATCAAGGAGACAGCTGGACCTGTCTGGATGAGGGAAACGGACAACCGATCCGGATGGAGAGTGATTAGAGAGGCGTGTGCCCAACGGTGGGCGAATGCGCGGTGATGAAGAAGAAGAAGAAGAGATGACAACAATTGCCGCAGGTGTATGGTGAACTGGAATAGCAACTATGCGGGCCAGGAGTAACTCAGAGAACGGACTATATCGGGATCACCGGGGCAATGAGGACCGCATTCATAACGGCCATTGATGAACTAATTAAACTACCTCCGTCTCATCTCTTCCTAGAATATAAAGAATCAAGCAGATAAGATGCACTCCAATACCATGCTTCATGAATACAATTTCCAACACTCTTTCATGACGGTCATGCCGGTCGAAGAAGACTGGTGTCAAAACTGCATTGTATTCCGGAATACGATCACCTCGTACATAGTGGGATCTAAAACGTACGAGGAAAATAGTGATAGAATTAAAAACCTAATGACCAAAATAACAGTGACTTTAGGATTACAAACACTTGGAGGTGTCGACTATCCCAGGAAGTTTTAACGATAGTGATCGTCCTGTCTCCCTTGAGGCACAGTATACCAAACAGTAGCTTTATTCTCGAGCTACAGGGCAATGCGGGAAGAGGGTGCGAGTAATGTGGACAGAGGGAGAGGGGTACGTCTCGACGAATGCCTTTGGTTAGCGTTACGTGCAGGTAAAGTCTGACGATATTTTTCGAACGTTTGCATATCCGCGTGGGCCGAGTATCGGACATCTGGCGTCCATATCCGAGCCCTTACGACTCGTGACGTATTCGCTTCGATATCAATTTTATTCTAAGAGATGCTACTGTCTGGTATACTGTGCTTGAGGTGAACGTAGAAGACATGGGGAAGATAATAAACCTACCGTCCAGCAAAGTCAACATGCCCGTCAGAGACCAACGCTTTACAAGACAACGGGCAGCCTCGCCCCCTGACTACCAATTTTGGCAGGATATCTCCGTCTTTAATTAACTATCACGACACCTCCGACCTCACGACTGGTTACGGGTTCGAAGTCGCTTGCGCGACCTCTACCTCCGATTCAGTTTGAATCTATCGCGGATTATAGCATCTTTTACCTAGCTCTGAACTCAGGATCAGGTAGTTTACTGACCATTTCAAGAGTAGAGGATGACAGATCAACATCCACCCCCGCTGCCTAAGGAAACAGTTTATTTACATAGGCTTCCGACTCCTTCGGTAATTAGTCAGAGTGCACAAACCGATTGGCTGTCGCCGCAAGTTGCGCAAACCGTCCAGTAGCGAAGGGAGGTAATCCATCAGGGTAAACCGATCCACCGGCCGTGAGGCCTGGGACAGTTGGCAGGACAGAGGTATCTTGAACGTTAATTCCAGGCGGTGATATCCTGCCGAAACTGGTAGCCAGTGAGTGAGGTGACCCCCCACTGGGTTACTTTCCTAGTGCCTAGCCGTAAGGCTTTGACCACTGGCGGGTTCGTGGCTTCGCTGGACGGTAGATTTACGTCCCAAAGTGTTATACGATCACCTCACGGGAGACAGAACGATCACTATAGTTAAACTTCCTGAGGTGACGGGTTCGCCCGTTGTAGTCGACATCTCCAAATAGGAGTTTTATCTACAAGTACAAATTTGGATGCATGGACCGCTCTTTACTCTCGTAATCAATAACCATTAGGTACAGTCCAGTAGCCCAACTAACGATCACCTACACAATAATGGTGTAATTAAAGATTTATGTTAATCGCTTATTACTTATTCTATAATTTAATGTGGTGGATATGCTAAAACCCTGCTAGAGCCATTGCAAGATGAGCAAAAAAATATATTAAAAATTATCCTCCTAAGAACAAATCGCCATCCCACCAATGTACTTTATATGGAAGCTAAAGTCCTTGATGCTAGGCAACTATCTCTAAAAGCTTCCTTCTTGAAGCTGTATTTAGACAAAAATTCAAAGTTCAGAATACTTCAGAACCGAAGACCAACGAGACAAATTTTAGAAAATAATTTAATAATATCCAGGATGAAAACAAGCCACTACTTTTACATTACGCCGAAATTTTACAACTTTATCAATTTAGAAATAAAAATGAATTTGACATTTAATAATAATAATAATAATAATTAAACGCTTTATTTGCTTTAACAAAACGGCGAGCTTATTGCCTAAAAGCAATATCTTACAGCTAACTTTAACCTAGTGGCATAACATGTTATGCGGTAAAAATAAACTAATAAATTAAATTTTAATCATATAAATTACACAAAACAATAAATATAAGAAAAAACAAACAATAAACCTATAATGACGCAGGGGACGCAATAGGGAGGAAAAAATAGGGAAAAATAAGGAAAAGTTTATGAGCGTGGGTTCAAGTGTTCTTTGAGCCTGCGTTTGAAGCAAAACAAACTAGGTGTTATCCTTATACGCGTGGGTAAAGCATTCCAGAGACGGGCTCCACGTACAGAGAAGGAGTGCGAGAAGAAATCACTACTGTGACTAGGGATCGAGAGCAGTAGTTTGTCTTCAGATCTCAGAGGGCGCCCGTGAGAAGATAGAGGTTTAAACCTACTTATAAGATAGTTCGGAGCGCCCCCCTTCAGGATTCTGAAGAGCAAACCTAGGACTCTCGTATCTCTCCTTTCTCGGGTCGTCAGACAGTGAAGTCTCCTTCTGTACTCCGTAATATGGTCAAACTTTCTTAGGTCGTAAATGAATCGAATGCAGACATTTTGCAGTCTTTCTACCTATTTAAAAGTATTTTAAAATAAAATAATGATATAGTTATCGAATTTCGACATAGTAACCATATATCAAATGTTAGAAATTATAACTCAATAAGACTTAGGTGAACAAATTATGATTATATTTTATAATATGCTGATTAACTTTTAACCTTGAACTTTAATACCTAAAATTCTTATAAATCTGTTGTTATTTATTGTTTTGACAATACATTATATTTACGAGTATTTTGACAGATATTTTTACATATATTATATGTTATATTACTTAAGCCAATTTAGTTTCATGGGCGTTTTCTAAATACATCGCTAAAGCAATTTATTGCAAGGAAGTCTACCTTAGAACCGGTTAGTCACCCTAGAACGGGTTAGTAGAGCCCTGTCCACACTAGAACGGGTTAGTCCCAGTTGGGTGACAGAATCAAAAAGACATGAGGTTAAGGTTTTGCCATTCAGTTCCAGATATTTTTGTTTCTGTCATTATTGTTTTAAAGAAATTAATTCTTAATTATAATAATAACAATTGCTCAACCTGGACGTCTAAATATAATAGTTAAAAGTGTCATTTCGATAAAGTTAGGAAGTAGCCTGTTATTTTAAGATCTTCCCATTATGACCAAGGGCATAAAACGACACGTGGTAGGCAGTAGACAAAGCGCTGACATAACGTTGCACTAAAATTGGACAATTAGCCCTGAGTATAAAAAGCCGACAATTCACCTCCTCCTTGTGATTTATGGTTCATTTCCTATGGACCATTTCGAGACGCATTAAATGCAGGTATTGTCTAACATCTGGATACTAGTTTTCTCTTCGTTAGGTGCCTATAGCATTTTACCTTCCCATACTAAAGTAATAGGGAAACTTGAAATTGAAGACTATCGCTTTCGTTTGATATTATCAAGAAGATTATAGACGGATTTACTGGGACAATGGATTTACTATATCATTTTTTTAGTACCAGGGACGTATTGGCGATGTTGCAACCGTTGTTGTAAAGGGTAGGTACTGCAGTGCTGTCAATGGTCATACGTTGCTGTTCTTCGGCTAGGCGGAAGACCCATTCTGTTCAGGGTTGGTCACACTCACGGGTCAACAGCCATCCGGCGGCCTCCACGTATGAAGTGTGAGCCCGGGCAGGACTCTGGCCTTAGGGCCAGTTTCCCTTAGGAATCAACCTTCTGGCGCTCCTGGACGGTCTGCGCATACACCGTTTCACCGCTTCGTTTCACCTCTCCCTTAGGAGAGGACCGCGCAAGCAACCTCGAACTCGTAGCCAATCGAGAGACCGGAGTAATCTGGTCGCAATTGGAAGTAAGGGCGTGAGTGTAAGCCCGCTGGGTAACACACTTAGTTATCTCGCGGTTAAGGCGTTGGCCTCTTACGGGCATGTCGCATGAGCTTGACGGTGGATTGTTTTTTCCAAGTCTTCTGCGTTCACTTCACGGGAGAGAGACCGACTAATACTCAAAACTTCGATTTGTGGATTGGTTTGATTTGATTATTTAGATTTTTTATTTTTAGATTTTTAGATTTATTTCATTTGGTTATTTTATTTTAATATCATATACGTACCAATAATTATTAGGTGTGTTCTAAAAACTAGGATGAGTCCATAGTCTTTGTCTATTTACAGTTTTAATTTTTAATCTGTGTGTTTTTGTTTTTTTGTATATGTTTCTTGTAACAACAGCTGCAAATAAATATTTGTGTTTCATATTTCTTAAGTCAGTCTCCTATATAAGGTGCCGGTAAATATGGTTACACAAACACACAAGACATGCAAAGTTGCCGACTGATAATGCGTGGGTGATCAACGTTTTGTAATCCAGTGATAGGGATTTCAATAACATATATTGAATACCGAATGGTATTTTGCTCGATCAGTTTGTATGACAGGAGAAAGGCAATATAATTTATCTATTCACAAACATTACCAGCATATAATGATGTACACTAAACGATAGATTTTATAAAACCGTAAAATACTATTAAAAACCGCGTGTATTGAATTTGCTTTAAAAGTTTTTTGAAGTTCGTGTGTAGAAGTGACATTAGAAAATGTAGCTTTAATCATACTTTGATACAGAATCATTTATAGGATCCTTGAATAAGGAATTATCCTGATGTGATTCATGGACTTAATTACATAAACTGGCTAGTATACCTGCACCTACCATCTTTTTTTAGTCTAGTTTCATGCCATTGGCAGAATTTTGTGGCCGTCTTGTATAGTTTCGTCTTATCTTTACTAGTTCTTTCGATTTAAACATTTCTATGCCATAATATGTCTTAATGTCTTTTCTTAAAAAACTCCAAGAACCGTTATTCGATATCGGTGTCCTAACTTAAGTTTCATGATCGGTGTCTTTTCAATTGAATTGATTTGAAATTGAACTGAAAATTGTTTGATGTTATGGTTGTTGTTTTGTTTTGTTGTTTAGTTGGGAATCGAACCCGGAACCTTACAGTGTAAAATCAGGCGACCTCGCCACTATGATACCATCGTAGACTGTCTGTCCGATTGAGATGTTAATTTAGAAGTGGAATTTAAAATTTTTGTTTTCGTCATAATAAAATACATACTTTACATTACAAATCAGCTCAGAATCATCAAGTAATTAAAAGACGAGACCTGGTCCATATCTGACTGAAAATATTGAAATGCTCTATATTTTTGAAATATTGTTAATAATATCTGTAGCAGTTACGTATAAATTATTTACTTTTCACAAATGTTATCTTTTCGGCAAAATGTAATAACCAAGATAGAATATTTTTCGTTAGATAAATTTAAGTAAATTACATATATTAAAAATATCCAAACGTTAATATTATGTTTACTGATTTTATCGCTGCTTTGCTTTGACAGTGGCACAAATAAAAAAAGTTATTTTCATATTTTGGATTGAATCTAGTCAGAGAACTTTTATCGTAGGAATAGCACATTTTCATTTCTTATAGATAGCTATCAGAGTGCAGTTGTACCGCCATCAACGTGTAAACAATATTTCAGAAGCAATAGCATAAGATTATTTGATCCAATTTGTTTCAATGGCTATCCCTTTCAATTTCTTAAAAACTGACAAAATTTCTTTTTGTGAGAAGTTTGTGTCCGATTTTTTTCATTAACAGTAGCATATTTTGAGTTGTGCCTGTTTTGCAGGTAAGTTGCGGAATACAGCATTTGCATAAATGACGACCTATTTCGAGTTGTGTCTGTTTTAAATAAAATATAACTTGAAAACTTTTCAAATGTTATATCTTAAAACCGACATCTCAAAAAAGGGTTGAAAAAGGGGTTGACTTCTGTTTTCACACTGTTACTTAATGAATTCAGCTTTATTAAATGCATAGCTTGAAACCAAAAAAAAAAATATGTTCAGAAAATAAGATAAATAAAAATAAAACTAACTGCAATATTTGAATATTAGTGTTGTAAACGTTTGATGGCTTCTCCTGAAAGTTAGCAAATTTCGCTTGTGCCATTATCAATGCAAAGCAGCGACGTAGAAACAAGTCGTAATGCAAAAAACGGGTAACATTAATAAAGACCGTCCTACAAACATAAATGTTACACTGCCTTGCAACGACACCTATAACTTGGCTCGGCCCTAAGAGAACGAGTTCTCAAACCTGATCTATTAGCATTCAGTCCTGTCTTATAATTATGTCAATAGGCAATAACGGCGCTGACAAACAGCTGGACACGACCAACAACAGCTGACTACCGAATATTTCCAGCCCGAACGATAAATTAAAAGACCGACAGCAGATGACCGAACAGCTGTTTCTTGGATAGTAGAAATATCGAAAATTACTATGCAATACTTTCGGAATGCGAAGCGTATCGATGATATCCGTTGATGTTATTGCTTTAGACGTGAAATAGTGATCGTTTTGTTTATTTAAATCGACTACAATTAAAAGGCAACGGATATCTGAGAGTATGCACGAAAAAAATATATTTGTAAAATTTGGATTTTAAAAACATTGAAAGACAGAAGAAATATAAATATTATAGCAGCATAGCTAAAGAAGTTAATCTGTTCAGTGCTGAAATCAATAATGTTATGCTTTTGTCCCGAATGGATATTCGAATAACTCCTTTTGGTTTACATTCATATTCAAAATAGGAATACGCTAAAACACTACCGACGTAAATATAGGATAGTGAATGTGACCAGTCCAGCGTAGCAGTAAATTTCTGCACCCGATTAGGACAAATTAAAGCGACTTCTCCTAATCGTGCCTAAGAGGCCACACGGTTATCTATCTCTGGGTTTACAAACAATACACCTTTGGTCTTTAGATATATATAAAATGCTAGAGTCCGACGAACATAGCGATCAAAATATTTCGCTATGCTTCGAACCTAAAATCAATTTAGGGTAATTTCAAAATAGATAAACCATACTGTTTTATCAAAAATAAAAAAAAGCAAAAGAAAATGGGGATTTGGCCAAGATAAATATATTATTATAAAATATACATGTGGATGCAACTTCTATCAATGAAGTTGTAAAAGCTCGCAAATTCAAATGAGATTGTCGAAACACAATGCTAGAAAACTTTAGTTTTATAGTCGGCGTATGTATGTATTGTAACATGAAATCTTCGTTTACACAGATTCCGTCGTAGTTCCACGTTTGCACAAACAAATCAAGCTCGCATTAATTGCCACGTAATCAGCAAAGGCATTAATCGATGAAATCAATAATAATTGACTTCAAACAAAATAAACAAATAGTCTGCGATTTGACAGATGAAGCGCACGCACCGAGATATTGGGCTGAATAATACGCGAGCTCCGTAAAATTGGTAGGACTGTAGCAACTTGACGATGTTGACTAATTTGTGACTTGATTTATATCGGCTTATGTCGGGTTGCGCGGTGAAGCAAGAGACGATCTTTCCGTATTTCCCCCTGTATCTCAGCATATGTCGGTCATATGAGTCTTCTCGAACCTCGACCATCGATTCGCAAGTTTACGTGAGAGCCTCGAAGGCCTCGAGGTACGATTGATTCAGTCCGAATTCACTTACTTGCCAAAGAGAAAAAAAAAGAAAAATAATTTACTAACACACTGCAACTGCGCTAGCGCCGCACGATAATGTTGACAATCGTTGACTGAACTCTATCACCCTATTTGCACAGCAACTGCATTGGTGTGAGTGCATGCATTTTAAATTTCTTATACAACGAAATAATAATAACAAGATGACTACCCGCCCAAGGAATTGTAAAATCCCGGGTTGTTATAACTCTTTTCCATATCCGCTGATCGTTTAACCTTTGTGTAACCACCCGGGAACCCGGGCACCCATCGGCGTACGTTTTGTTGATTTTTTTTTTCCAAAAAGGATTGTCCAAAACCTTCTCGAATCCCCATTATTTGCCCGATTTGCATTCTACATATTTAAAAAAATGTACTTAACCCTTGTTTTGCCACCAAAAAAAAACTCACAGCACTGCCACCCGGGTAGCCAGGTACCCTGCCTACGAAATTCTTGGTAAATGTCAATTGTACTTTAAAATAATTACATGCATTCGATCAGTATTTAATTATTTATATTCGAGGAAGGTATTGCTACTTGAATATAACAATTAAATTATGTACAGTGATCTTGGGCATGTACAGTGAATGCGCAGCTGCACTGTAAATTATGTACAGTGACTTGCGCAGCTGCACTGTAAATTTTTCGTTTCTGGGAAGGCCAAGTTTGCCTAAATATTTGCAGCAGTAACGCCATATAGGTCATCCCGTTACCCCGCGACCAGCTTGCTGATGCTGAAGCAAAAACGGCTACTCCGCTACTCCGCTCCGAGCGTCAAGTGCGTCCCCTCGCCTTCGAGGTGGTGCATAAAAATTCATTCATGATGCTGACGGTGGGAGACCTGCTGTCTATAATAGGGGAACTAATAGCCAACCCATCGTAAGGCGCAGAAATCCTCAAGTCGCAGCTGACTATAATAGACCTCCCTCGCACTACGAAGGAAAGCGCAGAATAGCACAGCAGTGCTCGAATCCTGCCTCACGGCACCCATTCCTGCGACGCCACATCCAGAAAGCCGGGCCAACGGGACCAGTTCATATGTTTTTTTTTAAATATGTAGAATGCAAATTTTCATAGGGAATCGGGCAAATCATGGAAATACGAGAAGGTTTTGGCCAATCCTTTTTGGAAAAAAAATATTTAACAAAACGTACGCCGATGGGTACCCGGATACCCTGGTGGCAACACAAGGGTTAAAGAGTAACATGAAGCGTTCTGGTCTGATGATTCTTTGGTTACAGGCCATTACAGGGGTTATTCTTTAGGAAAACGATCAACCAGCGGACCACCGACCAGGCCAACTATAGCTGTAAACTACAAAGGCCGAACCCGTCATCTCAGGAAGTTTTAACGATTTTAGATCATTCTGTCTTCCATGAGGTGAGCGTAGAAGACTTGGGACAAAAACAGTCAACCGTTTAGTTACACCACTCGCCCGTGAGAAGCTGACGCCTTACCGCGAGATACACAGGTTAATCATTCAGCGGGCCGACACTCGCGCCCTTACTTCTAGTTGCAACCAGATTACTCCGGTCTCCCGACTGGTTACAGGTTTGAAACGGTGTAACCGAATCTATCTCGGACCACGGCATCCTTTGCCCGGCTGTTCACTTAGGATCGGGTAGCGGATGGTCGTTTCAAGAGCAGTCGCCGTAAAGTCCGCAACCACCCCCGCTATATAGGAAACAGTACTGCTTCCAGACTCCCCCGACTGTTAGTCAGAGTGCACAATCGATTGGCTTACGCCGCAACGCCGCAAGGTGCGCAGACCGTCCAGGAGCGCCAGAAGGTTGACTTCTAGGGGAAACTAGCCCTAAGGCCAGAGTCCTGCCCGGGCTCGCACTCGGGAGGCCGGGAGGCCGTCGGATGGGTGTTGACCCGTGAGTGTGACCAACCCCGAACAAAATGGGTCTTCGTGGCCAACTCAGCAAGGGCCCATTAGCTCCCGAATGACCAGAGGTTTACCATACGCTCCACCTGCTTAGTGTTTGTACAGGCAAGCGAAGGTGGGACGACGCCAGCCTCTCCCCGCGGCGGCGGCTGCGGAGCAACGATCTCCCCGATTGCAAGAGATCTCTCGCAAATGGAAGACCTTATGCTAATGAGCTGGACGAAAGTGAACGGCCTGCAAGGGGGACGAGGCTCCGTTTCTGTTAATCCCACTTTATATACTGCCTCATCTGCTTAATTCACCCTCACATATCCACTTCCTTATGCAACTTTTCGCGAAAGCAAATGAGAAATCAATAAAATGATATCAACAGAGCCGTTTACAACAATTGTCAACAAAGCCAATAGTTTTTTATTCATCCGAAATTTCACACTTGGACATGTTGTAATGATAAACGTTGAACATTTGTTAAACGTGTATTATTATGTCTTTGCTAAACGTGTATTGTTATTATCTAACTATGAAACTTTGGACGAATAAGTGAGTATTGAATTATAAGATATTTTTTATTATTTGATCAAAAATATTCATGACACAAATAATTAAAAAAACCAGCACTATATTAAAATAAATATAACGAGATTGTAACATTTGTTAAATGGTTATTATTATGACACTAGATTATCCGGTGAACCTCGTACCACCTAAAATTGATTTGATTGTAACTCTTTATAAGCGTTTATTATTAATCCTAATCGACCTTCCAAATCCAATTTATTGAAATCTATAATATAGCCGAATCATGTACGGTTTGAGTTTCGTTTGGTCGTTTGTAATTAAAATAAATTCAATGCATTTAATTTACATGATGAAATATAAATGCTTTTTGGACTTTTCCGACTTTTTCGACTTTTCCCACTTTTTTGACTTTTTCGACGTTTTCGACTTTTTCGACCTTTTTGACTTTTTTGACTTTTTCGACTCTTGGGTTTTTCGACTTTTTCGACTTTTCAACTTTTCGACTTTTTTAAATTTTACATAATCGCACGGAATGAACAACAGTTATGAATGGCGCAGCTGTCAAACAATAAGATCGCCGCGAACGCCATCTATTGAGAGTGGCCCATTTCCCATTTTGACTGACAAATGACCAATTTCGATTTTTTCGATTTTCAGTTGTTTCTTTTAATTTTTCCTAAATATTTTTTTTTGTAAACCACTCCTGAATCAAGGCAAACAAAACAAAAACAATAATAATTCAAATCGGTGGAGTCATTTTCGAGATCTTGCGAGACTAACGCACGGCGATTCATTTTTATATATAAGAGAAGAAGAAGCAAAAGAAGAAGAAGATATCCAACTGTGAAATTTTGGATGAATTCAATTCCATTGACTATTTAATGACCTCCTTTTGATTATTTAATGAAAAATATAAATGAAACAAATAATTAAAAATATAAAGAAATCAATAGCCCAAAACTAATGCAACAAAAAAATCAATAAAAATAATAATAACTGAAGTCAGATGGAATAATAGATAAATGCTCAATAATCGCATAGGTACGTAAAACAAAAATAAAAAATTTTACAAATTATTCCTTTACCTCGTATATAAAATGAGCCTTTACCATAATAAAAATATAAATTAATGAATAACTTAAGAATAATCCGTTTCGAAGAATTTCCTATTTATATTTTTAACTATATTTGTACGTTTATACGTAGTTATAGAGGTATCTTAAAGGTGATATTATGATATCGAAGACTATCGCATTTCTTTTACATTATAACAACGATAATTCTTAATACTGAGTCTACCCTGGACAACAGCGGTTGCAACATCGCCCAAACGTCGGGTGCTACAAATACCAAGCGATAAATTCGTTTTTATACTATTTATAGTATGGTATTATTTTTTATAATAAAAATGGACAATAAAGATATTGTAATATATTTTCGAGGTCTTCTACCTTATAAATAGTATTTGCAATGAGCCAGTGTTTTAATCTATGTTTGAATATTTTTGATTCAAAATCTCGTTTCGGCTTTGAAATTCTATTTAAAGCCGGACAAATGACTTTTGGATTGTAGTCAAACGGATTTTGAGGAGGGTTTTGTTCATCGATATATAAGGCCATTGATATGCCCTCAGGTTCAAATAAGTTGGGTCATAGCCTTTGCGCGTAAAACATGTCTATTATGCGATGGCCTATGTTGGCTTTGGTTCGAGTGTCGTGATCTTTTACGTGCATGTTAAGCGTACACTTTTAAACCTTAGCGTCCTTATATGTGTTAATTATTTAGGTGTGGCACATCTCTCTCTTTCTCTTTCTCTTTTCTGTGCCTACAAAGACTTAACTATATATTTCTTTCTATACTCTTTTTTTGTATTCGTCATACTCTTTATAATATGTTAAGTTATGTAGCATCTACTCGCAAATAATGTTCATATAATAGTATAGGTTAGCTCTAAAATATTGCCTGCAGGCAAGAAGCTTGTCTTTTCTTAAGAATAAAAAGTTTTATTATTATTATTATTATTATTAAACCGTAGGATTTGAGGAATCGTTTTTGTTTTCCTTATTAAATTGAGATTTATCTTTTAAATCTCTCATTTTCCTTATTTTCAGAATAAAAAAAATACTTTAGACTAGGTAATCTGCCGGAAACGTCTTTCAATAATTAACACAAACTACCTATTTTAGATATGCGTGTTACGTGCTAACTCGACGCGTTAAGGGAATTAAACGCATAATTTACGAGTGTATACAATGGGGCTCCACTAACTACTCTCGTCTAGGGACCAGTTTTTCCATCTCGAGTAAAATTAACTGTAAATTGCGGTGTGCTGTAGAATCGTGATAAGAATTACGTTATGCAATAGAATGTTTACTTGAGTTTCTATAAGGCCAATGCCAATGGATAATTTATGCGCGTACTCGTGGAAAAGTTCTATCCATCGCATGATAGCCAGAGTAAAATATATCTGATTTTCAAATCTTCACTCCTTTATTAGAAGATTGCTCAGTAAAATAGGAGTGAAATGTGGGCTCTGCCTAACATGGGTACATCTATATATGTTTTCCATTTCTTTGTCACCATGACTTTTACATAAACGCCTGAACCGATTTAGAAGTGTGTGGTATTTTTAGAATTGTTATGTCATCCCGAGTATCATAGGTTACCCTAACTGTCCAAATATCAAATGACTAAATGATCTAAATATCCAAATATCAATAAATTAACATAAATATATCGTGTTTAGTGTCAAATGAAGGTCTGATTGAGTACATTTCGGAAATATACATGTATCTATATGCATAGGTATATACATACATTACAAATATTACTTTTAAAAAAAACGTAATAAAAATAACTATAAAAACAATAATTCACTTTCTGTAACGGCAGTCGTTTTTTATATTATTTTTAAATATAATTACGTATGTACACTGGTTTTATAAAAAAGACAATTTATGCACAAATGGCGGACTTATTGCTATAGCGATATTTTACAGTCAACCATTAGATAAAATAATTCCTAATTTTCACCGTACAATACACAAATAAATAGTAAAATTAAATTTAAAATAAACTTATACAAATATATGTTAATAACTTATGCTAAGGTTGCCCAGGGAAGGATAACGGAGAGGACAAGGTGAGGTATTTGGTTAATGGCTGTGTAAAAATAAATGTTTCTTCAACATCTTTTTGAAATTTTGTAACGAAGGTGCATGCCTGATAGAGTGAGGGAGCTGATTCCATAAACTAGCAGAATGGACCGAAAAAGAGTGCGTGTATTTATTGCTATGTAAATAGTAGCAACAGTGAGGAAAGAAGTTTAAAATTATAGAAATCTACAAAAGATGGGCAAATTATTATACTCATGTGCATGTAATTATTATACACGAAGGTGCGAATCCTTGGATATGTTTTCAAAGAACTGAGGAATATTCTGGATTCCAAAACACTCAAAAGACATTACTCTTTCATTGCGCCGAGATTTTACAATCTGACCAATATGGAAATAAAAATGAATTTGACATTTAGGGAATTCAAAAATAAATTAAAGAAATGGTTATCGAATCATGACAGACTAACCATACATCAAATGTTAGAAAAAATAGTATAATAAAACTTAGGTGCACAAATTATTAACATATTTTTAAACTTATATGTTAAGTATTTTTTAACATTGAACTAACTACCAAAAAATATTTGATTTTGACAAATAATTATACTTTTAGACTAGGTATTTTTATAGTAAATCTTATATTACTTAACATAATATTAAATATTAATGACTGTTTCTTTCTTTTCTCACATATAACTTTATTTATATTATTTAATCGAATTTGATATTATATTTATTGCCGATTTAATAATGGAATTGCATTTTATTTATTATATATTTTTAATATTTTTTTATTATTATTATTTTTTATTTTATTCTGAATACCACATTTTAGGGCAATTTAGTGTAATTAGCTTTTTACTAAAACTTGTACATTTGTAGGCAACCAAGCAATCAAGCAAACTTGATTGTAATATTGGAGTCCTGTCCACCCTAGAACGGGCTAGTCCCAGTTGGGTGACAGAAACAAATAAGCAAAAGGTTAAGGTTTTGCCATTTGGTTCCTGTTATTTTTGTAAGCTAATCAATGTTTTATAGTAATTAATAAATAATAAATAAATAAATAAATAAATAAATAAATGTCTGCACTTCAGTACTAATTTTCATAATATTTCGAAAATATTATATTTTTAAACTGTGCTTAGTATCAAAGCCATGTGATATTTATTGTAACTAATGTATATATAACTATCATTTTTGTTATTATTTCTTTTAATATTTGTTTTAGAATTATCGTGATTGGGTTAAGTATATTCAGAATGACATTTAATTCTAAAATGAAAATTTAAAATTCGCAATTTTAATTTTGGAAATTGCAAAGATAATTAATTTTACGATTAAATTTGCAATTATAATTTTAAAGATTTGCAATCGTAATGTTGTGATCGAAAAAAATATGATTGAACTCATTTCTATCATACTGAACTCTGTTTCTATGTATATTATTATAATACTCGAAACTTATAACCCAATACTTGAAAAAAAATATAATGATATTCTACAGCATGTTTCTGTTCAATGAAATCAGACAAAAACATTATTAAATACTAAAATAAGTTTATAAAATACTGATATGGATAAACCTATATACTGTAATTGCTTTTTAATGCGATACAATGAGAAATGAATTTTATAGCTGACATGGAATACGGTTAAATTGAATGTAATTGTGATCACACGTTGTATTTTTTTATTATGTGATCTGAGCTTTATTTTTTGGATTTAATTATAAATGTTTATATGTATTAATAATTTGCAAAGGCAGATTAAAATTAATGACCATTACCTATATAAAATATGTAAGCTTGGCTTGAAAGTATACCAATAAAGAAAAAGAAAAATATTATTTAAAATATTAAGCATTCTAATTTGGTGACCCTCCTTTCATAAACTCGCCATCGTCAGAGGGGTTGATGTATTTAAAAAAAGTACTAGTCCTTCATGAGTCATCGCTGAAAAGTGGTAAGGATTTTCCTGAAAGCAAAATCGCTTTTCATGTAAAATAATTTAAAAAACACAATCGATGCAGAATGTGCAAATGTATGTGTAAGCTCTCGTCGATTACGCAAAGAGCTTCACGAGTTTGACTCAGCGAAATGCGAAGCAGTGTGTGCTTTAAGGTTTACCTCGGGTAACCTGATCAGATGCAGGGTTGTCAAAATTTTTGAAATATTTTATTATGCAGTTCATTTGTTTATTACTTATTTTTACTGATATTTTTTTATCACTGAATGTACAAATATTAAATGAATATTAATTAATTGTTAACTTAACCTGCTAACCGGAGAAGTTCCTTTTTAATTATGCAACATACAACAGTCGCGTCCTTTTTCGTATAGACTTGTTATTACGTCACGCCCGTGTGACATAATTTAGCTGTTTTATCAATGCTAAGAATTAATTAAAAAATATGGTATTTTTATACACTTTAGGGTTTTTGGTTAGTAAAAGGATAGAGTTGAGTATCCTAGTTATATTTTATTAATTCCAAAAAGTACATACTGTGGAATACGTCATTTTACATTTTCTAAAAGTTATTACAAATTCATTACGTGTACTTATACTTTTTATATGTAAAGGCAAGGCACCATCGGATCAATTATAAAAATTAAATCTTACAGACTCAAATAACAAAAAAAAATGTAAACAACATTTTTAAATAATCTATCAATAAGTTTTTAAAAATAGTCAATCAAAAAATTTATAAATAATCAGTTACTAAACAATAAGTTTTACGATAATATCAACACTACGGTGACAAAATACAGAACAAATTTGATAAAAGATAAATTATTTTTTAAAAACTAAGACGGCCTTGAAAAATTCATCAAAATTATAGAGAGTTAAGGCAGCATGCATGGTTAAGTTTCTTTTTATGCGTTTATTGCATTTTATGCAACCTCTTGAAGTATTTTAATTTCTCCTGGCAACGAGTTGAAAAATTTAAACCCCAAATATAAAAGTGATCTCTGGTATAAAGAAAGCCGCGCTTTGGAAATTACTTCATTATTTTTATTGCGAGTATTATGTTCATGCAGACTCAAATATCGTCCTGAGGGCTTGCTTTTGCAGTATAAAAATACGATGGCTATCTGGTGCATTACCCCATGTTAGGATACCATTAGCCATCTTCGAATGAAAGCACGCATAGTATGTGCTCATTGCGGCTTGTTCACCGGCTAGAAATTTGATTTTTCGTATGGCATAAATAGCAGAACACAGTTCCTTTGATAGCCTCTCGATACCCAGTTTAATTTCTGGTCTATTGTAATACCCACAAATTTGGCGGTGTTAACGACCTGAAATTGTTACCTTTTTCAACATTTTTTAAGGCAAAATTCATGGCTACGGTTTTCGTGGGATTTAATAATAATTGGTTCGTTTTAAACCAATTACTAGCTATAGAGAGACATTTTTTAGCATTATGTCCTACTTCATCGCTAGTTCTACCTTGGAATACAAAACTAGTGTCATCTGCGTATAGTAATGTATTACAATTTAAGGGCATTGAATTACCCACATCATTTATAAAAATAATAAATAATAGCGGACCCAGAATAGAACCTTGAGGTACTCCACATGTAATAGGTTTTGGGAGTGATTTAATTTTCTTTATCTCCATTATTGGAGACCTATCTTTAAGGTATGAATTTAGTAAATCGAGAGTTTTGCCTCTAAATCCGTACAGGTCAAGTTTATGTAGAAGAATATCATGATTGACAGAATCGAAAGCCTTGGACAAATCACAGAATACCGCGAGCGGATTTAGAGTTGTCCAAGGCTTTTAAGATGAACTTTACTAGTTCCAAAGCTTTACTAGTTACTATACATGTGCGTGTACATATGCTTGATTAATATTACTCCCTTTTTTCAGTTTTTTGTGTATAGCATTTGAAAATTTATTTTATTACTTTGTTTAAATTTACCAATATATTATTTTTCTTATAAAACTGCATACCATGTAGTATTTTCATTTTGGAATGTGGAGTATTTCCTAGTATCTTCTAATTCTTCCTTTTCTTCCTTATAGCAGCCCTGCACGTGTGCGTGCGTCCTCGTCCAAGCTATTAGCATATTATGTAAATCAGCTCGCATGCAGCCATTGATATAATTTTATTTCTTCACCCCAAACAGCCCCCCCCCCCCCCCCCTCCCGTCCTCTTTTCGAGCAGCGACGTTGTTTGCGTTGGAGCGTCGCGCGATGTACCGCCACTCTCAATCGATTACCTATCCGATTTATTCGATTACTCCGGTGTTTTTCATCGGTTTTATTATAAATCGTTTGTCGTCGGTGGCAGCCCTGCGCCGAATTGGGCACGAGAATGAGCAATAAGCATAAAGCCTGTCGGCTGTCCCTAGATGAGATACGAGATCTGATCGTAAGGGATGCGTAGTCAGGAAAAGAAGGCTGCTTTTTGAATTAGGATTCGTGCCTGTGCGTTTGACATAATTAATATGGTATTCGCGGGTTCAACATATGTGAGTTTCATATTCGAATGCTCTGTATCCGCGGTTTCTATATTCAGTATACAGTGGGCTCGATTCTGTGCGTTTCTTTGTGAACTAAAATCGGAAATTAGTTCATGTGAACGAAACAGGGCAATACGTTAAAGCAGAATGTGAAATGAACCGTCGTCACTTTTTCGCATTACAACTAACTACCCACCGAAGTTAAACAGCTGAATCTAAGACCGCACGAAATGTGTTCAAATTTATTCGGACGGCTGTTCGACATATAGTTTTGAAGCGGAGCAAATCGACGATCGTTCATTTCACATTCCGCTCCAACGTATTGCTTTGTCTCGTTCGCTTGAAATAATTTCGGTTTTAGTTCACGTAAAAACGCAATCGGGCCCAGTATCCGCAGATTCAAGAATTTACAGTTGAACGTGGAGTAATAAACAACAAGTAAATATTATTATAAATAGGATAGAAACGAATTTACCGCGTAAAATTTGTAGCAACCGACATTTTGGTGACGTTGCAGCTGCCATTGTCTAGGGTAGACAGAACGAGCTGCCAATCCGTTGTTCCGTGGGTAGGCCGCATACCGCTGCCGCGACTGCGTAGGTTATAACTTTGGTGGGGGGCCGGGCTCAAAGCGCGCGAATTTCGAAAATCCGTCTTGCACACAACACTCACTGTAACCTATCTTACGTCCTTGCGCTCGGCGTTCGGCGGTGGGAAAATTTTAAGAAGAGGGTTCCACGTAGAAGAGAGTGTGTAACCGTCGTCTCTATTGAAGTTCGGGGTTCTTATTTCAATCACTTATTTCAATTCTTATTTCTCGGATCATGCGAGGAAGGTAGAATTGTTCCTTGGAGAGCAAACCAGAGAGAATGGGCTTAATTTTGAAGGTTTTTATGGCTAATTCCTCAAAATATTCCATGTATAAGTCGCTAACTATCGGCGATACGGGGCATCTTATTTCTACTTAACGATTATAACAATACCATACATTTCTAAATCGGTTCAAGCGTTTAGAAGTTATGGTGTAATATAGAAATGGAAAACATACGTAAATGAACGCCATACACATTACACTCCTGTTTTGTTGGACAGTCGTGTTAAAGATCGGGTTGATGCGGGAAACCCGCCATCCCAAGATGTTATGTAATGAAATGAAATAATGTCAATATAAATACATTTCTTACAAATGCTCAACGTCAATAGACCATAATAGTCCCTTGACTGTCCCAGAAGAGAGCCCATATGAAATCGCAGACTATCCCGATTGTTTGAAAATATAGATTAGATAAAAACGAATTTACCGCGTGCAGTTTGTAACACCGCGATGTTGCAATCAGCGTTGTCCAGGGTCGACTGTAAATTCGTTTTTATCTTATTTATAGAGGGCTCATAATGTTACTAGTGGATGTAGTGGCCTTGAATTTCATAGTAATTGTAGATGTTGGTCAGTTCTAGGTCATAGACTATTGTTTTGTTTCAGTATTGTAATAGTGAGGCCATGTTTGGTCCATAATTGTTGTAAAGAGCATTGCGAAATATTTAGTCTAGTTTTTTCTGCGCGTCCGTAATCATTCTAGTTAGTACTCATTTTATACACTTCGATTAAAAATTAACAAAAATACGTGAAAAACAATGAAACAGGCAAGCATGTACCCTCCTTCGACTGCACCTAATAACTGAGCGGTGCCGCTCCGGCGCATATTACCGGTTTGCGTGCGGTGCGGCGCCGGAACGCTCCGTGTGACATACCATGGATGTTTGTATGTAGGACGCCGCAGCGGCACCGCTCAGGCGCCGCGCCGCAACCGCAACGCATCGTGTGGCCCGGTCCTTTCCCTGTGCCGGGAAAGCAAAAAGTAGTTAAGTATAGTTCGTCTGCACCTTATAGCACAGTTTAACTTCGAACGCACGAAGTTTCATATACTTTTGTAGGTCGCTGGATAATCCAACTGGAGGCACGCATCCACGAGGTCTGGCCTCTTAAACCCAGTTATGTATGCAAATGGCATTTCCACGGAGACAGTGTTCCACAGTTCCACGCCGGGCGTTGCGTGTCGCATAATCGTATATTGTAAATTAAAACTACCCGGCGACTGCACGATTAAAACTTAAGGCCTATAAACTGCCTGCCGTCGCTCGGACTATTTCCACCGATATTTCGTTCGCCATTTCACAACAAATCGCCATCGAAATGAGGGGAAATTATTACGCCAAAGGATCGTTTGCATAATTTAAACCGCCAAATTATGTGGTCTAACCTAATTGGAATATATAGGTACCAATTGTATTTACTCTATTACTCAGGGAGATTTATATTGAAGGTATTTTATTTATTAGAGATTCTAATTCCTTATTATAGATAAAGGTAAATTAAATTTATTATTAAGGAGCTAGTGACAAAAAAGTGCAATAGTTTTGGAAAAGCTGATGGAAAAGCTGAAGCAATTTCAGGGACACCTGGCGCTGGCGTACTAGGAAAGGTGTGATTTTAATTATCACCCCCAAAATGACTTAGAGAATCTCGGTAGAGAGTGGTTGCAATAAAATATTTCATAATATAACGCGTGGCGTCAGCATCTCCATACCTTTTATATTGCGACTATTATATTGAGCGGCACAATAGACCGGTGAGCCATAGACCGATGCGTGACATGTATGGCGGACTCCACGCGTTCGATTATGAAACAGTCTGACCATATATTTCTAGTTCTTTATTGCGCTTTATGCCTACTGATTCTTAAAATCACATCTTTCCTAGTACGCCAGCGCCAGGTGTCCCGAAAACTGGCCTGCTGACTGTACCCCGGCATTCTACGGCAAAAATACAGTATGATCTGAAAGTATCAGGTTTTCCAATATTATCGCACTTTTTTGTCGCCATCTCTTGGAGTATTAAGTATATTAGCTACAGTTAAGAATTCATGCATTGGAACCATTCGCTGATCCTTCGTATAAAAAAAACTAAATAATGCATTTGTTCCATTTCTTTTAGCATCGCCATTGTGGTTCTTCAATTATCATGTCAACAATCAAAAGTCTCCAAAATATACTCATTTCAATGTTGTTTATTTATTTATTTATTTTATTTTATAGCAAACTTACAGATAGTAAATATATGATACTAGTATTTTAAAAACATATTCAAACGAAAGAAATGTACTATCCTATGAATAGTTTGCAATGCTTGTATTACAAATTAACAGAAATAACATGAACACGTTGATAGCAGAAAAAAAATATAATAAAGCTAATAATAATATAAGGGTAAGAAAAGTAATCATTAAATAAGTCGTAAGGTTATTTGGATAGAGCAAAATAGAAGTATGAGTAATTGTATAATAATATTTATTATACATAATCTATACTAATATTATAAAGAGGTAAAGTTTGTGACGTTGTAGGAAGTAATCTCTGGATCTACTGAACCGATCTTGAAAATTCTTTTACCAATAGAAAGCCACGTTATTTGTGATTGTCATACGCTATATATTAATCCGAAAAATGAAAATACTTTTTCGTGGTAGTCGGATTTCCGAACGCTGCCTTAACGATGAGAGAAATATTATTAAGTTCTAGAGAAAAGTTGTAGAGCTTAATAATGCCTACAAAAAAGTCAGCGACAGCATATGTCTAACTTTTATATTTAAGTAACAAAAAGCAGTATTTTGTATATTTTAAAAAATAATTTAAATCGTTAGGTGGTGTTTATTGGTCATATTATCAACAATTATGAATTCATATCAAAATAAGTAATTTTATCGTCTCAAGTGTTTAAAACAAAAGACTTTTCCCTTTTACTGTATATAATTTCACTTTTACTGCATAAATGGTTAAAGAGATAAGACACTCACAAATTAGACACTCACAAGAAGACACTCACAAATAACGGTAATATAGTCAAATTGGCATGCAAATACATACATAAATATGCAGTAAAAATATAACCCTTTTTTTGGCAGTCAGGAAATAAATCATAGCACTCAGTACTAACCAAACCACACTCATAATTTCATCACAAGTAAAACGTTTTACCGCCCAACGAAGGGGGCACGGGTCAGCTAGTATGATATAATACAATAGTATGTTATAATATAATAATCATATAATACAGTACATTAGGATGGCAGTTAGTGAAATCTTAAGAAGTAGGAGATAGGCTATGTATGATCAAGTGTTTTATTAAATTAATGGAATCATAAAATATATCTAAGCCTTTACACGATTTATCAAAAACGCGACACAAGTTGTTGGCAAAAAAGTTGTTGTATTAATATTATTGAGAGAGCCCTACAATTTAAAATAGATGCCTTATATTATCGGCGAAACTTGAATCATGCCCTATCTAAACAACCTTTGTTTATAAAAATATTTGTGCTCGCAAAATTCGAAAAGTAGTGCGCCCATTGACTTGACTTTCGACACAACGTTGAATTCCAATATGCGCGGGTAATAGTAAAATGGTAATAGTAATAGTAAAATGTTCACACAACTTTGCAATTAAAGATGCGCGACAAAAGTTTTCCCGATTTGGTGAAATCTTCGATGCGCATCAACATCATCATTATATAAGAGCCTAGATAGGCTTTTCATGTGCAACAATGACCACTTCAATACAAATACGGATCGCTAGCAGTAGTATTTCTGCCAATACTTTCTGGTGTGAGCGATCTCGCGAAGAATATTAGCATGCTATTTTCCCGCATACCGTTCAATATATTCCTCTCGCTCTTTCTCTCTCTCTCTGTCAGATGTTTTTACGCGCAACGGCTATGGCCAAACTCATTTGTACCTGAGAGCATATCTAGGCTTATATATCTATTTTCATCATACGTGCGTTTCCCACTCATTTCAGACTGAGCCACAGCGAAGTCTGGCCGGATTTAGCTAGTTAATTATAAAACAAAGCCACCAAAAAGCATTTGTTTATCTGTTGGTTTGATAGCGATATACTCAAAAACGGTTAAATGAATTTCAAGACGGTTTTTTCACTGTTCGTTTGGCAGCTAACCGTTTCGTGCATCTTGGGTCATATTACTCGCTCGTTATCTTGCGTCTGCTTAACTCACGGTTTAACACCCATTCGGTAGCCTCCAAATTGGGTGTGAATATTTTTTTTTGCAAAAAATAATGTTGATAGGTAATATCGGCAATTATATAAAAAAAACCTCTTTCCAGTAATATCAACGACGATAGATAAGGATCAATATTAGTATGTAAGAGAAACAGCGAATAGCAAGAGATATAACGAAAGCACCGACTAACACCCATGGCACAAAAGTCGAAATATTTCCTCTGTGAATTCAGTCAATCAAAATTTTGTTTTATACATCCGTCACAGAGGTTATCGCAAATAAAAGAGATTTAAAGCACGGCATAACAGTTGAATAAATCATAGATAGTTTACATGAGTCGAGAATCAAGATAGCGCGGGCAGTGCACGGTCATATTTTTAAAGCATCGTTCAGAGTAGTGATAGGATCCAGCTGCTTGGTTTACCATACAATCGAAACGCACCGCTCTTGAAAATATTATGCTAGAGACAGTGGCGTGCATTTAGTTTGAACTTAAAGTACATAGATATCCACATATATTACACCAATTTCTGACCTGGTGGTTAGGACTGAAGGTGAGAGCACCCGTAAGCAGTGAAGCAGTGTAGCCTTCTTTTTCCACCGAAATGTCTCGACAAAAATTAGTGGTGGCGGAGATATTTCCATGGGGGGGGGGGGGGGGGGGGTCAGGCAATAACAACGATTTGGGAGAGTGGGAACTCCTTTGGCGCCGCAGGCAAACTTCTTGGAGATTATAATTTTTAAATATCCATTAGATATATTTCCCAATTCGGGGCACTTTTATGGCAAGACACTGATTGGTCGAGGGTCTAAGAGGTCTCAGCCTACCCTTCATTTGCAAATGGAAACAGCCTCCCAGTAATAGCTAATACTTCGAAAGTAACATCGTAAAAAGAAAAAAAAATGAAATGATGAAATCGCAAAGATTATCGCGGTTGTTTGACAATATAAATAGGTTTTAAAACTAATTTACCGCGTGAAGTTTGTAGCACCCGATGTTTCGGCGATTACTATTTTAGACTGTTTCAACGGCGGTTGCAATATCTATCTATTAAATAAACATGCTCAAAAAGGGTCATAATAAGGATAATAGTTAGAGCTAAAGACATATAAAATGAAAAATCATTCGTTAATCTCAGAGTCAAAAAGTTGCAGAAAACTCCAAATATATTGGAAATCTTTCGATGGTTAACGGTTTTTCACTCCTGGACTTTTGTGGGATTTCTTACATTTGCTGAAAAATATGCTGTTTTACTTAACACCTATTATTTTTTTTAAAATTGCCTACCTTTTTAGGTTCTTTATTTTATGTACTTAAATTATGAGAAATTTTATTTTAACTTATAATTATTCTTGCTCGTGATTATATATACATATAACGTGAAAATATAGACTATTATTAAGAGTTATTAGAGTTATTTAGAGTCCTGTCCACCCTAGAACGGGCTAGTACCAGTTGAATGACAGAACCAAATAAGCAAAAGGTTGCCATTCGGTTCCTGCTATTTTTTTTAGCAAAATCAATGTTTCATAGTAATATTTTTCTTATATAAATAAAATAAAATAAATGAATAACTTTTACTATTTATATAGACTTTAATTATGACATCAAATTATAAATAGGATAGAAAACGAATTTACCGCGTGAAATTTGTAGGACCCGACGTTTCGGTGACGTTGCAGCCGCCGTTGTCAAGGGTAAACTGAAGAGCTGTCAGTCCGTTGTTTTGCGGGTAGGCCGCAAACCGCTGCCGCCACTGCGTAGGTTATAACGGTGGTGGGGGGCCGGGCTCGGAGCGCGGGAATTTTTAAAATCCGTCTTGCACACAACACTCACTGTATCCTGTTTTACGTCTTTGCGTTCGGCGTTCGGCGGCGGGAACATTTTAAGAAGAGGGTTCCACGTAGAAGAGAGTTTGTAGCCGTCATCTCTATTGAAGTTCGGAGTTCTTCTTATTTCAATGGCTTCCCGGATCATGCGAGGAAAGTAGAATAGTTCCTTCGATAGAACAATGGGATTTTGAAACTGCATCCAGTGGTTACTTCCGCTATCCAATATATGTTCGCAGATCGCCGATTTTTCTCGCTGAACGTTTTTAACAGCTTTGATGTGTTCTGTCAGTCGCGTGGCTATGGGCCGTTTCGTTTGTCCAACGTAGGCTAGACCGCAGCTGCATTCGACTTTATACACACCCGGGGTTTGCAGTGGTATTACATCCTTTACAGGCCTCAAAAATCGAGCTATATTTTGGGTCGGTTTGAAGATCGTTTTTATATCGAATCTGTTTAGCATCTTACTTATTCGATCTGTCACGCCCTTGACGTATGGTAAGAATGCTCTTGATCTGCTCGGTTTTTGAGTTTCGTCCGTATTAGATCGTGTGCGTGTCTCGCACACGATCTGCGAACATATATTGGATAGCGGAAGTAACCACTGGATGCAGTTTCAAAATCCCATTGTTCTATCGAAGGAACAATTCTACTTTCCTCGCATGATCCGGGAAGCCATTGAAATAAGAAGAACTCCGAACTTCAATAGAGATGACGGCTACAAACTCTCTTCTACGTGGAACCCTCTTCTTAAAATGTTCCCGCCGCCGAACGCCGAACGCAAAGACGTAAAACAGGATACAGTGAGTGTTGTGTGCAAGACGGATTTTAAAAATTCCCGCGCTCCGAGCCCGGCCCCCCACCACCGTTATAACCTACGCAGTGGCGGCAGCGGTTTGCGGCCTACCCGCAAAACAACGGACTGACAGCTCTTCAGTTTACCCTTGACAACGGCGGCTGCAACGTCACCGAAACGTCGGGTCCTACAAATTTCACGCGGTAAATTCGTTTTCTATCCTATTTATAATGTCAAACAACCGCGATAGTCTTCGATTTCATATGACATCAAATGTCATAATCTATGTAATAATCATAATAAGACTACCGGTGGACTACAGGGACTACTACGATAATGTACCACATGAAGATTGATTAAGAAATAAAATAATATTTAAGACCTGTATTTATAGTGTTTTATTGTATATTTATAATGTATTTTATAGTTTTTATTTCAGATAGACTTACATAATAGCTATACAGAAGTAAGGACAACTCCCATCCTTTTTTTTTCTTTTTTTTCCAACAGGCCAATTCCAAAAATGTCAATATTGGGTATGTAAACAATATATTATTTTATAATTTTCGGTAAGTAACATTCGCAAAATAAAAAGGCACCAAATGGATTTTTGGAATCTGGACATTTGTTATCTGTAAAATTTCACAATACGGAGTTGGCCGGTTTGCAGGTTAAGCCATCGATTTGTATTATTTCGATTTTGTGACATTATGTTTAGGGTGTGTTCAAAATCTAGTTTAGTTCGTAAGTAGTCTGAATTGAGGTAGCGATGTCGTCTGCTGATATTATCACAAAAATGAATAATTTTATTAATTAATATTGTCACCAAAATCACTTTTTTTCTTGTCCCAATCTAGTTAAAATTATCATATTATATATCATTGACGAGAAGATTTGAAGGGATTTGACATTAAACATCCTTATCTTATACCTCTTAGTGATCTATGCCGTCTTTATTATCGTGAAGACTTTTTGGGTGCCTACATTATAGGACTCTTAACTAACATAGACACAATTTTAGTGTATTTATTTCTAATAATATTAAAATAAATTTTAAAATATTATGCTTAAAACGTAGTTTGTGAGTTCTTGCGGGGAGTCCACATGTGGCCTTGGCTATCGCAGAAGACCAGAATAATGTGTCGATTTTTTACACGGTAGAACTTATCTGAGGGCTTGAAGAGGTGAATAAAAAATGCTGATTCGTTGGGGGCGCAAAAGGTGATTATTTAGTGGTGCACATTAAACGATATATAAATTGTATCGTACGTAGAGGCCACATTTTTGTCGGATATATAATAATAATAATAATAATAATAAAACTCTTTGCTCTTAATAAAAGGCGAAGCTTATTGCCTGCAGGCAATATTTTAGAGCTAACTTATATTCCTTTGAACAATAAAATTAGATATTTATTAGCGGAGAGACGTTATCAACGGGCAGAAATAGCTATGGAAATATTATATAAAATAATATATTTACGGAATTATACCCCAATGATAATGTAATTGTAGATTGGTTTATTTATTTTATTTTATTTTATTTAAAGAAATTCGCATTTTTTAAACTACAGTACATTAAATATTATCATTAGAGGCTCCGTTGTAAATAGTAGCAAAAAAGAGAGTACCGCAGCCCAGTCCTTTAGAACAAAGCTGCCTAGGCCCGTACTAAGGCAAGCGTACCAAGAAAATAGCGGCTTGTGCATACTTCAAACTACATACGTTAAAAGAGAAAAAAATAAAGAAATAGTGTCTAATAATATTAGGAATTAACTTAAGGCAATAAACAATGTATGTAGAAATTAATCATTACTCTAAAAACTAGGTCATTGATATGTCAATGCGTCTGTCAGTCTGTCAGTCTGCAAATAATATTTGTAAAATACCTAAAAATGATCACTTCAATATCAATACAGATCGCCGCCAGTTGTAGTTCCGCCAGTACTTTCCGGTGTGAACGATCCCGCCAAGAATATAGGCTTGCTATTCTCTCGCATACTGTTCAATGTATTGCTCTCTCTGTTACATGTTTTACGGGTAGCGGTTATGACCCAACTCATTTGTGCCTGAGGGCATATCTAGGCCTTATAATAATAATAATAATAATAAACTCTTTATTTGCACTTAAAAAGTATACAAAAAAGGCGAGCTTATTGCCACATGGCAATGTCTTACAGCTAACCTAAACATAGTGGTACATGCGCGCATTGTGAAAATAAAGATTATTACATAACATACAGACAAGTGGAAGAATTTAAGACTAATAGTGCCCGAGGAGAGGAAATTGGGGGAGGAACAGGAGAGAAAGGGAAGAACTGGTTACTTCTTAGAAAGGTAGTAATCCTTAAGGTGAGTCTTAAACGATGGTAAAGAAGGCGAGTTACGTATATTTGCTGGGAGATCGTTCCAGAGTCTTGCACCATGGACACAGAAAGAATAGGAATAGAAATCACTATTATGACTCGGAATTTTTAATAAACTGTCAGAGGCTGACCGAAGTACGAGACCGTGGGAACTTAGTGGTTCAAAAAGCTCCTGGAGATAGGATGGTGTTAGTTGGGTGAGTACACGATATAGGAGAGCCAATATATGAACATTTCTTCTTTGCCGTATTGGCAACCACTTTAACTGTCTTATAGCCGTTCTTTAACCGCCTTATAGCGGTATTCTAGAACAAACTCCGGCTTAGTAGGGTTTTTAAAAATACCACCTAGTTCTTTTCGAATAATTTTGCAATAGCTATGTACTTCGAGAATATTAATCGGCATTACAAGAATAAATAAATAAATAAATAACCTTTATTTAGTGTTGTTATTTATTACTGTTGGTAATAAATGATTCTTGTTATCAGTTTAACCGAGGGGTATATACTTTATGCAATAAAATGTCCATCGTTTTTGTTGAAACACCGATTCTCGTCGGCAGCGTCGTTCGCAGCCATGCAATGATAGCTCGTCAACCAATGATGATAACTACATACCTACTGTGAAGGACATCGTTTATTAATAATAAATGCTTCAGCCAACTAAAGAGGCATTTTTGTGAGAATTAATTAAATTCTATAAAAATGGTTTGGATTTTAAGCTTGTTTTGAAAACTCGTGGTTTTTAAGAATATCTCGGAAAAAACCAAACATACCATTTTGAAATATGCATCAGTCGACTCACTTATATTGATTTTCAGATATAATTAAAAATATATGTATCATTGCTTTAATTTTTATGTTTTCAAATTTACATGGCCGTTTACTTAATAAAATTAACTCGATACTGCTAGTCCCCTTTTACATATAATGATGATTTTTACAGTTTAACCCTTCTCGAAAGAGGACATAATCAGTAACAAAAACTTAATTATTTTTTATTTATTTATTTATTAATTTACAATAACTTCATTTTAATAGTATCCGTTAGCGGTTCTTGAGTTTATCTTAAGGGTTGGACAGAATGTCTAATAACCACTCAAGGCTATTTTCTATCCACTTTAAGCTTATAAGCCTACCACTATTGGCCTTTTTAAATATTATTATTAGCCTTATTAGTCTTATTAGCCTACCACTATTAGGCTATTTATTATCCACTTTACACTTATTATCTTACCACTTACTAGTCTACCACTATTCAGCCCCCCTTTTAGATATCCTTATAATAGTATACACAAATCTTCGTGAGATACGGTCTAACGAAAAATGAGGACCATGAAATCCATCAGCGTTTATTGAGATTAAACTGACAGACAAATATACACTTTTTGGAGTCTCCCCTCAGGCCCCGATTGGCCGATATCGGCCACAAAACGATTCAGCGTGACTGCCCCGTTTTAATTTTATTTTAATTTAATTTGTTTTATTTTATTATGTTTCATTATGTTAATATGTTTCATTTTAATTATGGGTACAGTGGTTTGGCAGTAATTAATGTTTTGGCGAGACAGTGTCATAATTCAATTTTTTTACTAGTTTTTACAAAATTTTTTTTATACAGCAACTTGTCAATCGGCTGAGGGGCCGAGGCCTGAAGGGTTAATGACGATTTGGTAATTGTTTAGATGACAAGTTTAATTATTATAATAATTCGTGAGTATAAAGCGGTCGTTTATAACAGTCTTCAACAGTTAGATTTTTTGTATTTCTTTGGACATTTGGTTCAATTGCCTAGTAGTAGTAGTAGTTGGAGTGGGGGGCTTGTTTCCAGCCCTTGATGTCACCTAGATCTGTAAGGTCTTTTGTAACTACCCCAGTGTGGTTAGGTCAATTGTCAGCTAGTAGCCCGGTACTTCTTACCAGACTAAGTAGGTCACTGACCTTCAAGTTGGGCAGATCGCTGGGTTCGAGAAAGGCTCGTCCCAGTAAACTGTGTCTTTTGGCGGCGAGCCCTGGACAGCGGCCAACAATGTGTATGCTGTCTTCAGGTTCCTCGCCACATATTCGGCAATCCTTGCTCTCAGTCAAGCCAAGGTTGAATAGATGAGCTCTAAGGGTCGTGTGTCCGGTGAGGAGACCGATAGTGGTTCTAAGGTTCTTCTTGCTCATGTCAAGTAGGGCCTTGGTTTTCTTCTGTAGTGGTTGCTCCATCATGGCTTTTGCCTGGCGACATCCCTGACTCTGTTTCCAGGAAGCCCGATGTTCCTGCTCCAAGCAGTCCCTGATGATTTTCTTACCTGTAGCGAAGGGGACCCCTACAGCTGGCTCCACTGGGCAATCCAGTGTGCCCAGTTTTGCCAGTCTATCGGCCTCTTCGTTTCCGGGTATGCCTTGGTGACCCGGTATCCACATTAGGGTGATTTTGTTGGATTTTCCCAATTTGTTGAGCTCCTGCATGCAGTCCCAGACCACAGAAGATTCTGTGGTGGCTTTAGCCAGAGCGTCCAGTGCTGCTCTGCTGTCAGAGCAGATGAGGATTTGTCTGTTTTTTACCTCAAGTCGACTTTGTAGTTTTATGCATTCCAATATGGCAAGTACCTCGGCTTGGAAAACCGTAGCGTATTGTCCAAGGGGGATGCTGATTCTGTGGTTGGTTTTGGGTCCGTACACGCCTGCCCCAAAACGTCCATTTGTTCCTGAGCCGTCGGTGAACCAGGCGTCTGCGTTGTGGCTTTGAAGCCACTGCGGATTTTTCCATTCTTCCCTGGTGGGGATTAGGATTTTATAGGATTTCTCTACCGAGATCTCTACCGACATCTTGCGGTGTCAACTACAACGGGCGAGCCCGTCACCACAGGACGTTTTAACGATTAGTCGTTCTGTCGCCCTGCAGTGAACGTAGAAGACTTTGGACAGTACATTCTACGTCCAGCTACGTCACAACCCGTGAGAGTCCAACGCCTTACCGCGAGTGAGCCAGGAATAAACCCGGCGGGCTCGAGATACTCGCGCCCTCACTTCCAATTGTGACCAGATTGAGTGAGATTCCAGACGTGAGTGTGACCGACCCTGAAACAGAATGGGTCTTCGTGGCCAACTCAGCAAGGGCCCATTAGCTCCCAAAGGGCCCATTAGCTCCCATTAGCTCCATTGTATCGACAGTATTAGTAACTTATTATAAATAATATTACTAGGCAACAGCCTAATGAACCTTTTTCTTTGTTTTTGTCTTCTTCTTTTTAATTAGCCTATGGACTCAAAACTTGATATCACTCTCTTCTTTCGCTAGCTTTTTCACTCATCGAGTGAAATTGGACCTATTTTAAAATTTGGTTTGTCCCTTATCCCAAAACTGACGGTTTTCAATAATCACATCAAAGGATTTGGTGAATTTGATATAAGTCATCGCTCCATTTTACTGGCTACCTTCTGGCACTGTGACGCAAATAAAGAACTACTCGATAAGTAAGAAAGGATTCAAAATGCGTGTATTTGTTTTGTTTATTCCCTGAAGTAGTTTTATCACATATCAACCTTCCGCAGGAAAATAGATTGGCTTCCAATTAGGCAACGTCGGAATTTTCGCATAATCGCCCTACTCTTCCGTGTACTACTACAGTCAAGCAAGCCTACTTGTATGTATAATCTCTTCTCACCGCTTTCATCCCATGGCCTCCATTGCGCTCTCAGGAAAATATATTACTGGCAGCATTCATTAACTTTTATGTCCAGTACTTTCGCAGTGCAGGCTCTGGAATTCCGTTCCTTTGCCCATAAGACAACTTGAAAACCTGAGCGGGTTTAAAAAATCTCTGAAGAGACATTTACTCAACTCATGAATACCCCCTCCCCTCCCGTCTCCTTTGCTTGTACCTATATTCTATTCCTCTCTTCGATATCGAGTTGGTATTTGTTACTAATCACTGTTTTATATTTTATACTATGATGATTATTATGTAAGTGTGTTCTTTTATGACTTGTAAATCAATTTTCCCGCATAAACCTTTAGTCACAATAAGCCTGGCGGTATGGCCGGAAGATATTGCCACTTGGCAATAGGCCCACCACATTGTACTCTATTGTTTGTGCAATAAATCTTTTCAAACAAACAAACAAACTGTGTCTTCCAGTTTTCGTGCCGCTCCAGATTTTTTTTTGTTACTGTCATTTACAGATTGCTTCAGTGTTATACTAAGCATGACTCACTCCATAACGCAGCACGACGACTCCAATCACTTTCGGTTTTAAGACAGACTAGGTAACAATATTAATATACCAACCTAGTACGATAATGCTCGTCTGGCATATATGTCCGCCCTCAGGGCCGGGTCTCTGGCCTGGGAACGGCCGAGAAAGGACGTTTCTTATCATCGTTCGCTCAGGCCTGAGACGAATTGAATAACTTGCCTATTTATCTTTTCAAAGATGTCGACTCTCCTTCCACCTTCGAATCCATTGTGAATTCTCACAAGAGACGCAACGTACCTTTGCGTGATTTTTTTGTAACATACCCATGGCTCCTTAGTTGAATGCCAGACATTTTTTACGATAATACTTTTCAATATAGCCATTATTAACTATTTAGGTGAAGCGTATTACAATTCTGATATTCGCCTGTTTTAAACGTTTGTTTCTTTTCTTTCCAACATAGATGAAATTAATTTTACTCTTCTTGTAACACATTCTTATTTTATATAGATTGTTGACAATCATTACTGATGCTGCAGGAGATGTAGTATTTTTATTAAGCCGTTTTCTTGAATTTTATACCAAGTCTGATTGCGTATCTGAGGCGTCTATAATAATGCTCCAGATGTTAAAAGTATGCTTAAAATCTGATAATTTTAATAATTGATAATTAACCTAGTTTTGTCATAACTGGTAAAGGTACTTGTAACGTCGAGTTCATGCTTGTTTTAATAATTATGTATGTTGATTTCTCTTATTTATGATTTAATAATTGATATATACCTGCATAATGATTATGATTATGCTGTTGTATATCCCTCAATGATAGATATTTACCATTTGTTTGAATACGTTATGATCGGTTAAAAATTTTCAATTTCTACAACATTACTTTTCAATATCATTCTGAATAACCTCGGTGTGCCGAACATAATTATACTGCTTGATTGATCCTCACTAAAACGGGTAGGTCCGAAGTTAGTAAAAATATTATTTCAATTATAATCTATCTGATTAGGGTTTTAAAACTATGATGTCTTCATTTGCGACCTAAGTTTAATTTATTTTCTTTCATACGAAGAGGATACGTTTAAGTTTTTCTGATTTACGAGTAAAATTAAAATACCGATTGTGATTATTCATGATAACTATTGATCTCTATGTGCCTTACTTTTCGTAATGTTCTTACTTTTACTTACTTTTTAATTTTATTTCGTAATGTTAATTTAATTTTACTTCTACTTACTTTTTTAATTTTCGTACTTTTCGTAGTGTTTTTTGACAAAAAAATAAAAAGGTAAAAGTTTTTCATTTTACTTTTAATTTTGAACGTACATATATCTATTTGCACCTTTTTTTTTAACTTTTACGCATGATACAACTTACGATGAACCAACTTACACAAAAGTATTACCATTGAAATATTGGTTTAATAATACATGTGCACAAAATATTGTTTTTATGCATGATAGGTAAGAAACATTAATCATCCAACAATTTTCAGTATTTTTTGTTTTACGACTGTTGCTTTAGCACTACAAATATAATGTTACTATTTAAAAAAATCACCAAATATCAATTTCCACCAAAAGCTTTTTTTTGTGTTTAATGATATAATTTAATTTTAATCATCAGACACGTCAAAAAAGTCAAATCATAAACTACATTTGGCACAACTCTTCAATTTTTTTTGTTTTTCTGATATTCTACCCGATAAAAATTAAAAAAATATTTACATCAATTATTTACAATCATACATTTTCATGCAACATAATTCATTAATGCTTTTTGGCTAGGTAATACAGGTAATGTAAAATATATATATTTTTATTTGTTTTAGCTCTCCTGAAAAGTAGTGATTTTCGAGTTAAATCGTTTTGCGCAGGAGGCACAGAATTCAACGTTTATAAATGTTGTGATGCCACACGATCGGTAGCTAACATTCTTATCACCTTGCACTTTTGCAATGCGAGTAATTCGTGCCAAAATCAGCTAAAATTCATCGGGAGAGTGCAATTTACAAGCGGAAAGTGCAGTGCATTCACCTGACTCATTGAAATCCAAATGGGTTTTTTGTCGGGCCACGGCTGCTTAGCCTCGCTCGCGAGAGAATCTCGTTTCATTCAGCCGGTCCTACAGACTGCGGCTTAACTTGAACCCAACCTAATCCTCCCCATTGCGTTCCTTCCAATGAGAGTGCTTTCAGGAAATTTAAGAATTTATACTAGCTATGGTTTATAGGAACTATAACTACTATGGTTTAAAGGAAGACAGGAATGGTAAGTTTTTGAAAAATAATCATGGACAAAAGAGAATGGGTAATTTCGTACCCACTTGGGAGGTTTGCTCAGCTGTAACATTTTGACACGTATGCCAATGCAATACATGCAATACACTATGCAAATGCAAATGTAATACGCTTGACAGATAATATATGAAAGCTTATTACAACTGTAATTTCATTCTATTGTAGATAAGCTAAAATGCCAGGCAGAAAAACGTTATAGGCCCGTATTCCGTTTCTCGCAGGTGCGTAAATTGAGGTCTAAAAAGGCGCTAAAACGACGCTCAATTTTGAAGTGACGTTTTGGTATTCCCTTTCATAGGTCCTAACTGGCGCGTGCTTATGTAGAGATCATCAGGTGCTTAAGTTGACGTTAAGCACAGTTTAAACCTTTTTTGATATTCCATTTCTACAACTGTCATGGCGGATGGGTCTTGTTCGGGGTCTTATCTAAGAACGGTCTAAAATCGATCAGTCTTCGTCTGACAGCCGTGTAACGTGTTTTTGCTTGTGATTCCGAAGACTTTTCGTGTTGCAATTGTCAAAGATGTTTGCTCAGCATTGGCTTTTAAATCGAAGAAGGGATGATGAGCGCAGATTATCGTAAGTAATCGTTTATTCATATCTATATCTTGCCCTGAAAATCCTGTGTATTTTTTTGTAGGTTAAGATAAACGCTCTATATATTCTTGTTTAGGCACATTCTCCTTATTATTGTTTGCCATTTTATTTCAAATCAAACGAAAACGCGAATCGACACACAAACTCGAAACGGCGCGGCGGCGAGCGATCGGGCGACTGACCGGGCGGCGAGCTGTCAAAATTAAGACCCCGCTTTAGAACGGCCATAGGCAAAACGGAAATTTTAAGATTTAAGACCGGTTCTTAATTTCGATGAAACAGAATATCAACAAAATAACGAAGGTGCTTAAGTTCCTAATTTTTAGCGCACCAGCTAAGTTTAGGCCCGCGAGAAACGGAATACCATAGAGTGTTTATTTAATTGCAAAATATCTTATTCAATGAGCATATTTAAAAAAAAAAACCTCATTTACCTTATTAACTTTGCTAGTATACCTTAGTCACTTCGCTTTATTTAAACAATAGAGTTGTTTATATTATTTATATAAAAGGTAGGTATATCAATAAATAATTATAGAAAATATCACAAACTAAAACCTATCAACAATGGGCCGGATTGCATTTCTTTGTGAACTAACACTAAAATTAGACCAAGCTAACGAGACAGAGCAATACATTAGAGCGGAATATGAAACGAACGATCGTCACTAAATACTACATGTCGAACTTGTACTCGTCCGAATAAATTCGAGCATATTTCGTGTGGTATAAGATTTGACCTTGGCGGGCAGTTTTAATGCGAAAAAGTGGCAACCGGTCATCTCACATTCCGCTTTAGCGTATTGCCCTGCCTCGTTCACACGGACTAATTTCCGATTTTAGTTCACGAAGAAACGCAATCGAGCCCAATATCAATTATTAGGTAATAGTAAAAATAATGGGCCATACTTAAACCTACTTCTCTTTCCGCAAGTGAGAGACATTCATAATTCTCGTTTACACCTAAAGCATTCCCGAATCCGATCAAGGGAATCCTTAGTCACGATGTAAGTTGTAAGTGGCTTTTATAATTATTTACTTTATAATCACCTATTTGATCAATTCTAACAAGAATATATACACAAAACTATCAAATATATAAAATATTTTCCTCTTTTTTCCTCTTTTTCAAATTGCCGAATATATGTATGTGAATATTAAACTAGAGACCTCGCTGCCTTGGAACAAGTCCTGGCACTTAGTTGGTCAGCAGTACTTACATGCTAATGCTCGTATCGGTCGTGTTCAAATTTAATTTTAATTTTAATAATATTAATTATTATTTATTTATATTAATATTAGTGATGCGTATGCATTGTACATGAATTGTTAAATTAAATCAATAAATAAATACATAAAATAAATAGTGCTATAGCAAAATTACAATAGACGACATTGCTAAAAATGCATTTCTTAAAATAGTTCAAACACACACATTATTGAAATTGTAGAAAAATTGTTAAAATATCGAACTTCCACATGTTGACATTTCATTCATCATTTTTATCACAATAACTTTAGATATGCCTGCATCGTATAGCGGCGCATATGTTTCTCGAACATATGACTGGGCCACGCTAAATGCAGCTAAAGGCAGGCACAACATATGGGATATCAGCTGATGTAAAAACACAATGTTTGGGTACATTCCTTCGCACCCTGCGCAGATTACATTTATTTTATTTTATTTTATTTTATATAATATGGTGCATAATAAGGTGCATAATATTATCCAATATATAAAAAGAATGTAATAATAAGTAGATTTTTATCGGAGTAATATAGCAGTATACGGAGTAATAGTAACACCAGGTAAAATTTAAATATAGGTCTACCTCTATTTATATTAAATATATTTAAATTAAGTATACCTATATATTTTTTTGAAACGTCTACAACGATTTTAATGGAGAATTTATCAAGGTTGTCTTCATAGATAGATACAGGATCAATACCCTTACTGTTTTTCCAGGAAAACTAATTTTCCAAGGAAATTAAATGTGTATACTTATTTACATCGCGCTTTTTGTAAAACGTTAGTGTCCCTTATCGTGACACTCCTAATTCCTAACCACACTTCCCGTCACTTAAATTAATCCTTTATCTTGAATGGTATTCTTCTAAGGAATGATCTTTCAGTAGACATAAATCGGCGAAGTCACTGGATGATGTTAAAAGTCTGATCTGCGTATTTTCTATGAATTAAAGTCGTTGTCTCAATATATCTGATTAAACCTTAACTGGTAAAACAGTAACTGGTAAAAATAAAAGTATTAGTAAAGATACAGGAGTAAAAAGAGACCCTTGACAACCTGATATACTCGTATCATAAGTCATCAGTTAGGCGGTGTGGACTACAATAGGCGAAACCGTCACACCTGGCTGGTATAACGATATCTGATCGTTCTTTCAGCCGGATGAGCGTAAAAGAATTAGAGAGAATACAAATCGACTGTCTAGCTCTGTCAACATGTGGCCAATGCCGCACCGAGAAAGGTACCTAGCGGGCAGTCTCACCCCCTGCCTAACAGTTTGAAAGGATCCTCCCGACTGGTTACAGGTTCGAGGTCGCTTGCGTGGTCCTCTCCCTTACTTAGCGGTGATACGGTATCTACCGAATCTATCGCGGACCACGACATCCTTTGCACGGCTCTTGACCCGGTATCAGGTAGCCGAATGGTCGTTTCAAGTGCAGTTGCCGTAGGGTTAACATCTAGCCCCGATCTATAGGAAACAATACTGTTTCCAGATTCCCCGGCTGTCAGTCAGAATGCACAATCGATTGGTTGACGCCGCACGGTGAGCAAACCGTTCAGGAGCGCCCGAAGGTTGAATCTTAGGGGAAACTGGCTCGCAGGCCAGAGTCCTACCCGGGCTCGCACTTCTGCATGGAGGCCGCTGGATGGATGTTGACCCGTGAGTTGAGCCGACCCTAAACACATGGGTCTTAGTGGACTAACTTCAACAGGGCCCATTAGTCATCTTCCCATAAGTCAGCATAAGTCATCAGTCATTCCAGGTTCAAATAAGCCGCTTTCGGTATTCATCAGTTACACAAAATATTACAAGATAAGCAGACGCATAGTTGGGTTTAGCTGAACATTTCTGAAATATGTGCCCTCACTGGTCAAATATGACTTTAATTGTTAAAAAATCTTCCCAGACCATTTTTTTTAATATACAAAATAAATAAATATGATTACTGTGGTCCTTACTATAGTAAACTTTGATTATAGCCTAAACTTATCTGAATATAGTTATCATGGCAGTGTTTGAAATAGTGTTAGTTATTTTCTCTCACTGCAATGTCTTGAAATAAACTTTATTTCAATCACGATTTGATGGCTTTTTTGTTGAAAGTGTAACGGACCTTAAGTCCACTACATACGATCAACAAATGCATCGATTTCCAGTGAAATCCACTGACACAATTCCGCTATTATTTTGACTCGTGCAGCTATGAATCAGCACGATGAAACAATACTTTTACTCAGAACATTTCAAATTGCATCATTGCACGGCCTTTATAAACCGGCCAAAAAGCAACCAAATTATCAGTCCCCGATTGATCACCTTCCCCCAAGGTTGCGACGGCATATCCGGTACCCCTTTTACGAAGTCGCTCAACGGATCCGGCTCCTTGGTTTCCTTTCCTTACCTTTCCCAGTCCTCGTGACTGGGAAAGGCTACTCAACCACTATTCCTACACAACCTCCGTCGCGAAACCCTCGCGTCTCGTTAAAGTAATCCGGGCACTCGTTAATTCGGCAAGCGTTATAACTGGCAATATTTAATCGATTCAATCAATATATATCTTCAGCTTCATCAAAACCGCCTTTAAATACGGAGATAACTCGTAAGTTGATACCACCACCTCACATCGACTAATTTGGAGTCTTGTGAGGGGTGGTCCCTCACAAAATTCTAGATATGTTTCTAAATTTCAAATTTATATTAATAATATCATAATAGTAGGTCTTTTATCCACAAGTATAAATAAAATATACTTTCATCATCGACGCAGTGGTCGGCGAGACCTCGAGATATAGCGACCAGCTGATTATACCTGCTCCAAGGTCTACCCACGAAAAGAGTGGCTACCAGCCTGCTCATATTATTATACGCATGTGTATGTGTGTGCTGCAGGACCTTCTTGCGAATACAGTGCACCAAAGTGGAGAGTTACATTTGTCTATTTTTATTTCTATAGAGGTTTACTCGCGTATCTCTAAGATATTAGTGATGAATGAACTTAGTTAGATATAATTTTATTGAAAGACATTAAATTATATACCTCTATCAATTTTGGCTTTGGAGAATTTAAAAATATTAAAATATAATTATAAGTAGGTAGCTAAAGTCAAGCGAATATTGATAGAAACGAGGATCGTCTGCAGCCCTGCTTCAATCAGCGCCCTGCGAAAGTTCGACATCTTCAGCTAAGACAGAAGCGACAACCGTGTATGTGGACATTTCACGATTACCTACATTTTATTATATTCGCACATTTTCATTGGCAAAGTCGAGATCGTATATTGGTCCTATGAGACAGATTCGTTCGAAAAAAAAAAGTGTTTTTATCGTGGAAAACCTATCGTAGTATTTCAGCTGTTAGAAAGAATGCAATAATAGTCTATATTTGGCTTGGATAAGGTTGGGTATTTTGACTTCTTCTATTTCTAGTGGTGCCATCTTCTACCGAAGATTGGCGATCATTAAGGCGACTTGTACCATCGACAATAGCTGCTCTGAACAAAGATCAGGTGCTCGCTCCAAACCATTGGCGCAGATTTTTAGCCAAGATGTTCTTCTTCTTCCCGGTTTCCTCTTGCCTTGTATCTTCTCTGTTTGTCTTGTATTCCTAGTATATTTAATTTTTACATCAAAAGTGTTTAATTTGAGTTTATCCAGTAAAGAAAACTTTCTCGAATACAACGAAAAACAGGAAAATGAGGGCTGCGGTGCATTTATTGTAACGACATATTATAGACTCGTTTTAAGCACGAGGTTACTTCGTTCTGGCGATAAATTTTCAACTTTGGGGTCAAGTTTTTTTGTACATGTTATTAAGAAGATTAATCACTTCATTTAACAAATATATTCCTAAACATTTGTACATGTATACAAATAATATAAATATGTCAATGTAATAATCACTGTAGACAAAATTATTTTTGCTGTTTTTAGTGTTTAACATCTTGTGCAAGGATAGGATTAAAATTCCAGTAACTTGGTTTTTGAAAGAGGACATAATGTGGTGGTTGAAATTATCCTTTAGTTTTTAAATTACGATCAATGAAAAATCTTCCCATATTCTAAAAAGTAAAGTGGAAGCAATAATTAATAAGGATACTGTGAATTTAGCACTAATTTGTACATTTTTAAAGTCCTCCCAAAGAATGGTTTTTTCAGTGTTTATTGAATTATGAATAATGTAATTTACATAGGTAAATACTATTGATAAAGATTTCAGCCATTATAATCATATCAATTGGTTTGTACCTCGTAAAAGGGCGAAATTAACGTTTTCTCTTTGAAATTATATGTTTGGTCGTCACGGAGAGAATTATTGCGGTAAGATCCGCTTGTCATTAATTATGACAGCATGCAAATAATAATTAATATTGACTGTATATGTCACCACTTTCCAGTAAAAAAAAGTCGCCTATAAATCGTATCAGAATTATTTATACTACAAAGAAAAGTTAGCATTTGAATAATCTATACGGAAATTTACGTACATAACAACATAAACAAATAATAAATAAACCTAAATATTAAAAAAAATATGATGCTTGCATCTTATGATTTTTGAAATGGTACCATTAGTGTCCCTATTAATATAGTCACCATGTCTTCTAGAAGTATATTTCCCCTATTCCAACTACTAATATCATAAAGTATTTTTTTTTTGTATTTGATTAGGTACTATATTTTCAATTATTTGTCAAATTTGTAAAAATGGAACAATGAAGTGCTTGGTTCACATTCGATAAAATACAAAATCAACGATTTTCATTTGATGATAATATTTCGTGCTAAACACTGTGCTAAATCTAGGTGCAGTGTACGTTTTGAAGAGCACGTCTTGTCTGTCGCCCGCACGGGCCAGGCAGGCCAGCATACAAGCGCACGGCAGGCAGTACGTTAGCTGGCCGTGTAACGTAATAAGGGTACGGGCGAGGAAGAAGCAAAAAAAGCCTGAGTTATAGCGAAGATCCGTCGGAGTGAAAGGGACGGCAGCACGCCCCACCCCTACGAGGAAAAGAGAGAGAGAGGAATGAAAGGTGCAGGGCCGGTTATTCTTGCGTTGGGAATAGAAATGCACGAAAAAAATTAACATATGGCTCGCATCCTACATCGAAGGAAACGGGGAGATAGGATGTTTGAGAAATATGCAATTTGCAACTATGCCATGTATCCGGTACATTCAATTTGAAATGAATTGGTATTCCAAAGGATGGAGATAGTCTACTAAGCCGAAGAATGTCCCAACGAAAGGGGCAGCTTTGTAATAAATGGCGAATGACGGTGGTGCACTCCGACGCATTTTAAAACACATGCGGATTAACGGATAACATGTGAGAACATTTGGAATGTTACAGGTGCCGATGAAGATCATCTCTTTTAACGTAGTATCTAGGGTAAGATACCAGGAAATAAATTTGCTAAGCAATCTGGTTGGTTGATTATTGCCACAGATTAGATAACCATCTATAATGGTAGCCAACCTTCGAAGAGGACAAGGCACCCGAATAAGAAGATTGTGGCTCAGTTTGCAAAGAAAAAGTATGAATTATTACAGATTTTTAAAATCTCGACGAACAACACATTATGCTATGTTTACGATATGCTGTTGATAACGAGGCTGATTATTACTAGTAGAAGAAATGAAATTTATAATATTTTAGAAAACACACTAATACGAATCTAAATTTCGGATTATTAAAGGAACAAAATTAGTCAATAAAATATATTCTAAAACTATAAAATAATAAAAAACAAGACTAATGCTAATATATGCACATTTCTTTTTCAAGTCATCTCAATTTCTATGATATTTGATTAGGAACCCCAAACGACGTAATCACTGCCATCTCTTTCCGAGGAGTGTATTATTGTCTGATCTCGTGATATCTAAAACCGCTATCATAACAGCATATGTCCTTTGGTCACGCATTTTGCACTCATCCCGCGCAAATGACAATATTGTATAATATGATATTCAATAATTTTAATGTCCACTTCAGAGTCGGGTGCGGCTTTTAAAAACAGTCAATACCTTTGTGCTGCTAAACCGACTACCTATTATGGATTTGTGTATTTTAATTCTCATAGTTGAAGAATACGAGCTATTGAAAAAATGCTTTGATGACAAATGGAATTTGGACGAAATTAAAAAGCAGAAATAATTCTTAAAACGTCCATTTATTGCAATAGTTTTATGCTGCTACAGTGCAATACAACGAAGCTATAAACTCGTGAGATCAAGGCATTTTCCAGATTTTTTAAATTTGATTATTACAGAAAAAAAGAATTAAAATAATCAATAACAAGTATTTTAGAATTCCCTAGAACCCTTTAGAAATCATTTTATCGACGAAAAAGCAATAATTCGCAACCCCACTGAGCATCAGTACTCGCTTATATCTAAAATAGTTAAAAACGTATATTTTATTTATTTATTTATTTTTATTTATTTAATACTTTATTCATATTTTTTTATACATATAGCCACATTATTACCAATGTTATAAAGTAACTCGAAAAAATTGAACACGCAAATGTAGCAAATGGTCAGTGCCCACCTAACTAGGACTGTAATGTCCTGTATCTAGGCGGGTCAGAGTAAACAATTAAAATTAGCGATTTAATTTATAAAGAACTAAATTGACTAACGTTTTATTTTTAGAAATAGTAAATGTACCTAATTAACAATTTATATACAATATAATATAATAATCTGTATAAATATTACATGTATATACCTAATCATATTTATGTAATAATATGGTAAGTACATAGATACCTAATTTCGATTATAATAAATAATAAATATATTATGGTACAAACATATTTATATTAGAATACAATTATATAAATACGATTTTAAAAATATTACTAAAAATGAGAAATACCATACGATATATTTTGATTATATGCATAATACTTTATATGTATGTATACGATGTTAGCTTTAAAATCGACAAGACAAGTTTTCGGATTTAGACCTCCCTAATTCAAATAACCATTTATTTATATTATACAATTTGAATATAACTTAGTTAGGGTATAGGATAACTTAACCTAGCTAGCGCAGACAGATTTCTCCGTTTCGAAGTGTTGATGTCTTTGAGACATGCACTTAACATTAGTCTTTAAAGATTTTTGAGAAATGTTACTTTTGGTTTTATATATTATAAAAGGTTAATTTTATACTTTGATTCTTGACATAATCAATTGTTCTTAGTTATCAATTAAATGCATTGCTATGCACCACGTGGGTGTAATATTTTGCCGCGCGAGTAATTATAAGCTACACAAGCAGCGAATTATTTTCTCAATATTCTTTTTTGCCAAACTCTCATTTTTACGAAATAGACTGAAAACATTGACGATTGCACTAAAAGTATATGTAGAAAGGTGACCAAATTTTCATTCATACTTACTGTAAGAGATACATACGTTATTGCAATGTTGTGTTTCCATGGTAGCCAAAAACCTATAGCAGGCATACTTTAGATTATTTATACATACATGAAGATTAGTGAGTATATGACAGAATCAAATAATTTCGGAAATTAAGTTACCTATTCATACACTCAAAAACATTAGTGTATTGTAAAAATAAATATATATATATAATATGTAAAAATAAAAATATATGTAGATATGTGTGTGTGTGTGTGTATATGTATATATGTATGTGTGTGTATGTATATGTATATGTGGATATGTGTGTATATATTTATGTATGTATGTGTGTATGTATATGTATATGTGTATGTATATGTTTTCTTTATGTATATGTTTCTTTATGTATATATATATGTATATATTTTCTTTAAAACATCTTCCCGTATGATAATTTGTGAAATTATCCATTTTTTTTGTTTATTTAGTACTTAGGATTATATAGAAAATTAGATAGAAAATTTTACGAAATTACTTAAGAATTTTGATTGAAAATATTTGAAAATGTTGTTTCCTCTACATATATAACCTAGAAAATCCTCTACATATATAACCTAGAAAATCTGCGCTTGGATGTTCAACGTTCATACCTTGCAATACCGACGTTCATATCTGATACCTTAATAGGTATTTATATTATATTTGTTATTTTTATTACTTTTGACATAACCAAGTGTAGGAACTCCTATCAACTGGTTTAAAATAAAAAAAAAGAACAAAAAAAATATATATATATATATATATATATATATATATAGATATATATATATATATATATATATATATATATATATATATATATATATATATATATATATATATATATATATATATATATATATATATATATATATATATATATTTGATAAGGTTTGTAAAGAAATCCGTTTATAGGATGATGTTTTTATTTAAAATAAAATTAGTAAAAGCTACTTAAAAAGTAGCGAAGGAAATCCCAGCTTGTATTGGGAAATGCTTATCCTATATATTTCCCAATACAAGCATTTCCCAATACAAGCTGGGATTTCCTTCGCTACTTTTTAAGTAGCTTTTACTAATTTTATATATATATATATATATATATATATATATATATATATATATATATATATATATATATATATATATATATATATATATATATATATATATATATATATATATATATATATATATATATATATATATATATATATATATATATATATATATATATATATATAATATCTAGATCAGAGCCTTATTAAGGGATGCATTGTAACAATATTATAGGATAGTAGGTTAGAGCATATTATGTAAGGCACTATGTTATTAATGAAATGTACCACCTACTATCTGTTACGTTACAAATAAATAAAGAAATAAATAAAATTCGACTTTGGCATATTTCTCGCGATGTATCAAGGCCACTTGGGTTTGGACGAACCTATCTACTGTTATTTATGCAGTGGTCTCGCATCCCAGCCAAGACTTGCAAGACCGGCACCGAAACATCGAGTTTAATCGATCAATCTCATTAGGGGCCTCGTTTGCCGATGTCACATTTGTACTACAATACAATTACAAGCAATATAAAGTTAATAGTCATCATTGAGGTCGATTGAAATGTTGTTTAGATACATTTCAATCGAATTAATTCCAGTAAGTACTGTGACGAACTACTCGTCACGAGAATTTACTTCTTTAAAATATATTAGTAAAACTCCAATATAATTCACTTCACACTTCGCCACAACTTAACAACTAACAACTCGTTGAACAATATTTTTGCCTATGGGTATTTTTAAATAGGTACGTTCTGATGGCGCTGAATAATATAGTAGCAAGATACCGGATTATTTTTACCTACTCCTGCAAAAGTTAAGAGAAATTTAAAACACATGCAAAAAAATCGAAACGGTTAGCGATGGCCAGGTTTTCACAGTGAATTAGAAGTAGCTGAAGATTTTACTTAGCAATCCTTCGTCATTAGAGAGCTAATTTAAGTAGATATCTTAAAAATATATTTTAATCAATTTGTTTATTTAATCACAAAAGTAAAAAAAATATGGAAAGAGAAATTATCGGAATTTAAATTGTGAAGGGTGAAAGTGATTTTTCTTATTATATAAATGTTTTAAAAACATGTTTTATTTGATAGCTGGTGTTTCTTCTCTCAGCCTTAATTATAACTCCAAATAGAGTTGTAAACTACAACGGGCGAACCCGTCACCTCAGGAAGTTTTAAGGATTAGTCGCTCTATCTCCCATGAAGTGAGCGAAGAAGACTTGGACAAAACAGTCCACCGTCAAGCTCCGCCACATGCCCGTAAAAGGCCAACGCCTTAACCGCGAGATAACCAGGTATGTTACCCAGCGGGCTTACACTCACGCCCTTACTTGCAATTGCGACCAGATTACTCCGGTCTCTCAATTGGTTACGAGTTCGAGGTCGCTTGCGCGGTCCTCTCCCTAACGAAGCGGTGAAACGGTGTAAACCGAATCTATCGCGGATCACGGCATCCTTTGTCCTGCTGTTCACCCAGGATCGGGTAGCGGATGATCGTTTCAAGAGCAGTCGCCGTAAGGTCCGCAACCACCCCAGCTCTATAGAAAACAGTACTGCTTCCAGACAGAAAAAAGACATATGGATTTGAGAATGTTTGGAATTTATATTTATTATTGTTTTTCCTAAAAATACGAACAAATGAAAGATGAAACTACACCAGCAACTGTTTAGAGAAGAGAAGTAGTATCTTAGAATCTAATAAAATAAATATATTTTACTGATAATAACATTACACTGGTTAACCCGCTCGGCACTTAACATCCCTTGCGGGATATGTATGGCGGCCGGCTGAAATCCAAACTATCCCATACGGGATATCGCGCTCGCCGCTCAAGAAAATGTCGTTTAAATTTCGAAATGCGATTGTATATTCTATCGAATGATGCCATAATATAGCCAAATATGCAACACTATGAAATTGCTCGATTGCCGCATGCGATGTTAGAAATATGAATTACTACATCCCTTACAAAATCGGTGACCTCATTTCTGACGACAGTCGCGAACTGCCCACCGCTGGCGGCGTATAATTCCGCGACGTGTTGTGTTGTGAATTGTTTTGTGTATATAAGTGAAGTGTATACCGGATAAAAGTAAGTAATTTCCATTTTTAAGTAGTTTAGGCCTTAGGATTAAACAATTTACACAGCCCATTTGCTGTTTTTCACGAATTTTCGAAGAAAACACTTTGGCGAAACCAAACGGCTCTCGAAAAATGGCCGTCTTTATTTTGTAATGTTTGTGAAATATCCCGTTATATCGCGAAACATGACGTAATGTCGCTTTAATTTACTAATAAAATAGGTATTGCTTCATTTACATCCTAAGTTATCACATAATTATGCGTATTTTGAACATTATATGTTGTTTTCTAATATGGCTGGCGAAAATGAAACTTGTTTTGATAATTACTATGAGAGAAAAAAGTGCAATTTTCCATAGTTTTTCGATGAAATGTGACTCTTTGGAGTATAGTAATTAGTTATTAGACATATAATAAGTCTATGATAAGACAATATAATTGAAAAAATCTAACGAATTTTATATTATGGGCATTCAAAGTTTATTATTAGGTTCGGAAGTCGGAAACTCTCAAAACTTTAGATTTTTCTATAATATCAGACAAAGCTCAAAGTTCTGGTGTGATTTCTAAGAAGAAGTGATGTAGTAATAAAGTTATTTTGAAAGAATTTCATATAAAAAAATACCATAAGTAGTCACAAATTAAAAATTAAAAAAATTTTTTTTTACGAGAATACATACAATTTTTCTTGGCTGAATAAATAAATATTTTTTCCGTATTTTTGTATGCAAATAAGTAAAAAAAAAATATCGTTTTGGTAAAGCATTTAATAAAGAACATAACTGTATTTACAATTTTTGATATTTACAAAAACTGTATTTACAAAAAAATCGAAATGATTTTATAGGCGAGTTTTTTCAGTTTGCCAATTTTGTAATATTTATTCATTATTATCTTAATTGTTTTACGAGATAAGGTTATAATGTTTTATATGTCAAATTTCAATGCGATCATTTTTCTATTTATATTTTTTTAATCCGATTAGTGGTTTATAAGTTATGATCGTTTTTCTCAAGGCCGTTGACTCGCGTCGATTTTTTGCGCGAATATGTCGCGCGCAAAAGTGATGTTTTTGGGCGCGGTGAGTTTTTACCTCGCAACGTGAGGGGTTAAAATATTACATTGGTAGTTAATGGTTTGGTAGCGAATGGTTTCGTGCAGCTTGGGCCATAAGATCCAATGTCTTCCCGTGTCGGCCCAACTCACGATTCAGCTTCTACTCAGTAGTCTCCTCGTGTGAAGGACTACCTCGGAATGGACTCTTGCGTCTCAGGTCTCACGGCTGGTTGATCGGTTTCCCATTGAAGATTGCCCCCCGGCGATACTGGGCGGTTTGTGAACCGTGCGGCGTCAGCCAATCGGTTTTGCACTCTGACTTATTACTGAAGGAGTGTGGAGACTAGGATAATATACTATCTCCTAAGCAGTGGGGGTGGATGTTGACCTGTTATCATGACACTCTTGAAACGACCTATGGGTCACCCGATCCTGAGTGGCAATGCGGGCAAAGGACGCCCTAAGTCCGCGATTAATTCATATACAATTACCGCTGTAATACAACAGGTAGAAGCCCCGCAAGCGACCTTGGTCCCGTAACCAGTCGGCAGGACAGAGGTGTACTGAAGGGTAATTACAGACGGAGATATCCTGCCAAAACTGATATCCTCCTAGTACTTTGCCGTACGGCGTTGGACTCTGGCGGGTTTGTGGCTTTGCTGGACGGTAGATTTGTATCGTCCCAAAGTCTTCTACGCTCACCCCACGGAGGACAGAACGATCGTTAACGTTAAAACTTCCTGGGGTGACGGTTTTGCCCGTAGTAGTCGACAAATTGTTAAAAAATACATGCACAAATGGCGGACTTCGTAATTGTCACCGTACGTACAGTAGATACGCATAAAAGTAATAAAGTTAAATTTAAAATAAACTGAAATAAATAAATGCTAATTAGTTAGGGTTACTATTGTTGTTGTTATATTTTTGTCCAGGGATGAATAAAGATGTGGATAAGATAGGCTAATTTGGTTAGTATGTGTGAAATAAAATGTTTCTTTAACAACTTTTTGAAAGTGAGCAACGAACCTGAATGTCTGACAGAATATCTTATTTTTTTTAATTTTGATCAAATATTCTTGATCAACCTCTAGACTCTAGATACTTTGTACTTGCATTACATACTCATCTATATTTCTTAGGTATTGTAAAACTTTTTTCCATAGAAAGGACAAATTTAACTTGTTTTTATTTATCAAAATACTTTCTTTAATATATATTTCACGAAGCCGGAGCAAAGGCGTCGTGATTAAGTCAAAGTTTTGCACTCGCAATAAAACATCTAAACGTCAAACAATCTCAACTCCCTGCAGGTATGAGAGTAAGGCGGGCGCTGCGCAACTGTTTCGAACTTGTAATCCGAAATCGAGTATAAGTACGTAACGAGTTTAAGTTTTGACAGGTACCCCTCGCGAACTTAGGCAAATGTACGCGGGAGTCATCTGTGTTGTCGGGTAAGGTCTCTACGACAACCATTTAGCGGAGGAAGCAGGAAGTGCGTTTTCACTGCCACGCGGATTATGTCCTCCCCCAGCTTGAGGATGAGCGAGACGTCAATTATAGAGGCCTCGCCAGTAGCAAAGTGTAACTATTTTATTATATATATATATATATATATATATATATATATATATATATATATATATATATATATATATATATATATATATATATATATATATATATATATATATATATATATATATATATATATATATATATATATATATATATATATATATATATATATATATATATATATATATATATATATATATATATATATATATATATATATATATATATATATATATATATATATATATATATATATATATATATATATATATATATATATATATATATATATATATATATATAATTTTTAAATGAAAACTTTTAAAACATTTAAAACATTTTTATTTAATTGTAAGGTTAGTGAAGGTTGTACCTTTGCCGGACGTTTCGGAGCCCGTGGCTCCTTCTTCAGCGGCAAGAAGAATACTGCAGTGGAAGCTGTCACCTGCAACTACCCGCATTCCTCTGTGGTGCTGGGAGAGGGGTGTAATGGGCGGGAAAATGCATTTTTAAATAAAATATTGGATTTAGAATTTGGTAATGTGGAAATAAATAATGATATGTAGAGTGTTGGAGAATATGTAGAGTGTATGAGAATATATAGGTGGAAGAATTAATATATAGTGTAATTTGTATCTACACTGTGTGTGTGTGTGTGTGTGTGTGTGTGTGTGTGTGTGTGTGTGTGTGTGTGTGTGTGTGTGTGTGTGAGGGTGAGTGAGGGTGTGTTTATTTGTGCGAGTGTGTGTGTTTGTGAGGGTGTGTTTGTGAGAGTATAAAAACAGATAGATATATATGTATATATTAAAAGGGTGTATACTATAGGATGGAATGTGTCTGTATCATTAATGTTGAATATTCAGGCCTTTGCCATGGCAAGCTCCAAGTACCCAAATATGTCCCAGTTCCCATGTTTTGAGCTTAATTTCAGGCGTGTTCTCTGGGAACGCCTTTACCACCTTAACCGTAAAACAATCGTTAAAGAGTTTTCCATGCGACCGAGCGTGGAGTGGAATCGGAAGATTAGACAGATCGTTTCTCACTGAGGATCTGTGATTATTCATCCTCAATCTGAGAGCGTTGGTGGTTTCCCCAACGTAAAACGCCTCACAAAACTTACATTGAAGATAGTAAATGCAATTTTGCGAATTGCAATCTGCATGCGATTGGATCGAATAATTTTCGGAGGTATTGGGGCTCGTGAACTCTTCTGCCTGGAGGTGGATCGGGCATGTTTTGCAGCGACTGCGATTGCAGGGAAATGATCCTGGTGGTAGCGATGATTGCGTCACGGGAGATGGAGTCCCTGTCTTAGACAAAATGTTGCGTAGGTTAGGTGGTCGACGATATGACACTGAGGGAGGGCCGGAAAAGAGACTTTTCGTCAACGGGCTCGATGAAAGGATCGGAAACAAGTCCTTCAAAATTGGCCTTAACTTTTCAACTCCGGGAAAGTAGGTGGTACACAAATTTACCATTTCTTTTTTCGGCAAGGTGTTGTTGGATTTCAAGTGGAAACGCCTATGCGCGGGAATAATTTGATTAGCAAGCAAAACATCAGGATAATCTCTTCTTTTGAGAGCCGAATTGAGAGAATCGAGGTATGTGCTGAGGCTAAAATTATTGTTGCATATGCGATGACCCCGAATTGAAAGAGAGTGCGGTATGGAGCGCTTAGTATGTGGAGGATGGCAACTATTGTAGTGTAGATAGAGTTGGTGGTTGGTCGGCTTTATGTGGACCGAGGTTTTTACAAGAACTAGATCCACATCTAGAAATGTGACTCTTTCGCTAGAAAATTTAAAGGTAAATTCCATTCCGGAATCTCAGGTGGAAGGCGTTTTGGCAAACACATACTCAAGGTCAGATAGAGCCTCTGCATCCGGCATTAACCAAATTCCGAGAGCCGTCGAACCGTGAACCACCTTCTCTACCGTTAAATCACCCAGTAGAAGTGTTTATTAATACCTTTCTCACTAAAGCGTTAGATCCGGCTTTCCTCAAATCGCTGAATCCCC
>OX155966.1:6758524-6953444 GCA_944548615.1 Micropterix aruncella
ATATATATATATATATATATATATATATATATATATATATATATATATATATATATATATATATATATATATATATATATATATATATATATATATATATATATATATATAATATATATATATATATATATATATATATATATATATATATATATATATATATATATATATATATATATATATATATATATATATATATATATATATATATATATATATATTATATATATATATATATATATATATATATATATATATATATATATATATATATATATATATATATATATATATATATATATATATATATATATATATATATATATATATATATATATATATATATATATATATATATATATATATATATATATATATATATATATATATATATATATATATATTATATATATATATATATATATATATATATATATATATATATAATATATATATATATATATATATTTATATATATATATATATATCTATAAGATATATATATATATATATATATATATATATATATATATATATATATATATATATATATATATATATATATATATATATATATATATATATATATATATATATATTGGACACGCCTGGTGTATCCTTGTCTTATTCCTCCCTAATCCTAAATAAATGTTTTCCGATATATTTTATTCCTACGCTGTTATAAAATATGTACCTACGAAAAGTCATCGCTCGGACCATCTGCGCGGTTGACGATTCAGTGATAAAATTTACGCGCTGCGGATCGTATCGCACGTCGTGAAGTCCCGTCTATCCGAGATAGAAAAAATCACCAAAAGTAACTTCGGAAGTGCCGTGCATTTAGGGAGTTTGTCATCGGGATCAGCACCAGCGTCTGGGTAGCTACCCATCAGCGAGGCAGCCATAGAAGATTAGGAAGGAAGCGGTTTTTTGAGGTACTCCTTTTCTTAATCCTTGATCTATTTCCACTGTGGCTGTTCAGCGCCCACCACACCTTAATCTTTAAATACAGTTCATTGCCTGACGTTCAGGATATCGACCATTTTTGATCCTTCGATCCATATATATTAAAATCATATAAAAATATTCAAATCATTTCAAGCACAGAATCAGTCTACCTACAAGTAATTTTATCCGCGCATAGCAACGATTTACCGTCAATATGTCAGAAGAGAAATTAAATAAGTCACTTCGAATTCTAATCGCGAAAAAGGAGAAATTAATTCCGTAGAATTCAAGTATTATACGGCTTATCTAAGGAAATTTCGCATGATATGGTTAAACGGAATACGTTTGAATTGCGACTTTGTGACCTTGAAAAAACTCGGGAAGAATTTGAAAATGTGTTACAGGATATAACTGACGTTCAGTTATCCTTAAATATGGGAATTCGTAATTTCAAATAAGGAATCCGAAACTTTCGACCAACTTTACTACACTATAAAATCTGTAGCAAAACAGTTTTTGCAGCCGGTTGTGCAAAAACACCAATCTTCATCTCTATACGCAGATCAAATTGTGCGTCCGCGATTGCCAAAAATAAATTTGTTTAATTTTGACGGGGATATAGAAAATTGGACAACCTTTTTCGAATCATTTACGTCGTTAGTTCACGACAACGAACATATTAACAATATTGATAAGTATCATTATTTGTTAAGCGCCACTTCGGGAACTGCTAACGTTTTAGTAAAAAGTCTTCCTATAACCGCTGATAATTATGGCATTATTTGGCAGAGGTTTATTAAAGAAATATCATGATAAACGGAATTTGGCGGCTAAATACTTTAAACAAAATGTTAAATTTCAGTGCTTTGCATAAAGATTCGATATCCGGTTTAAATGCTTACCTAGAAGTATTTCAAAATTCCTATAGAGCCTTACTGAATTTAAGATAGAAAATTTATGTAGTTTTGTATTTTGCCACGTAGCTATCCGCGCTTTAGATATTCAAACTCGGAAAAGATTTGAGCAATCATGCAATCAAAGTGAATTGCCAAATTTTGACAGTTTACTGGAATTTGTAGCGAATGAAATCAAAATACTAGAACGCTCTACAAATTCGCCGAATAATATAACTCCGATCGCGGCAAAATCGGACTCGCGTTTTAATAACCCTGTACATAGTGGTACTATGACAAAAGGTTTCCACAAAAAAATAGGATTGACTTCACAATCCAGCCGTGCTGAAAAAATTAAATTTTCCTGCATAATATGCGCTCAAGCGCATTCAATCTATAAGTGCGAAACATTCCGTGAATGGAGTCTTTCTATGCGTCTCGAAAAAGTGCGTTCGCTGAAATTGTGCGAAAATTGCCTGAAGAGTAAGCACTCTGTCAGCGATTGTACATCGAAGATTTCATGTGGTATTTGTGCCAAGCGACACCATTATCTTCTACATAAAGAGGGTGGACAATTGATGGGAGAATCTGCAACATCTACCGTTGTTCAAAAGAGCGCATGCTATTCAAACTCGGTTCGAGGCAATTTGCAAACTGTCCTCCTAGGAACAGCAATTATACACGTTCAAGACGGTTCTGGAGAATTTCAGGAATGTCGAGCTTTAGCAGACCTCGGTGCAATGACCTCGTTCATTTCAAATAAATGCATACAGCGGCTCGGATTAACGAGGTCCAAATGCCCATTTTCTATTAACGGTTTAGGAGGTGAACCTGTGCAAAACTTTGGAATAGCGAACTGCGTTATCAAACCAGTGCATACAGCTAATCCATTATTAAATGTGAGCACTGTAATTCTGTCAAAAATTACATCCGATATGCCAGCAATCGAAATTCCTCAAAATTTTATTCGGGAGTACCAACATTTAAAATTAGCTGATCGAGCATTTTACAAACCCGCAGGAATCGATATCCTGTTAGGAGCTGATATTTTGCCACAAATCTATGTCGGAAATAATATCATTATACGTCCTGAGATTCCTGCTGCCATGGGAAGTATATTTGGTTATATAATTACTGGAAAATTAGAGGCATCCTTAAAACCTACAACGTGTGTATCGAGTTTTTATGCTTCAGCCGAACTATCTCTTGACAGCACGCTCAGGAAATTTTGGGAAATTGAGAACTGTTCACCGTGTGAAACTCAAAAAAATCCTGATGACGTATTATGCGAGGAAATTTATAAAAATAATGTAGAGAGAGATTCGAGCGGCCGATACACCGTGCCGTTACCGTTTAAATCCGATTCATTCGAATTAGGAGAAACCTACGACATAGCTCTTTCCCGCCTCTATTCTTTAGAAAAACGCTTATCCCGATCGAGAGAACTTTCTTCTGCATACGGCGATTTTCTACGCGAGTATGAGCAGCTTAATCATATGACAAATTAAGGATGCGAATGTCGTTCCTAAATATTATATTCCACATCATTGCATAATTAAACCGCAAAGCAGCACTACCAAAACGAGAGTAGTTTTCGATGCTAGTTCAAAGGCGAATAATAATATGTCACTGAATCAATTATTATTTGTGGGACCGAAGTTACAAAAAGATATATTCGATGTATTAATTAATTTCCGTTTGAATGCAATATGTTTTTCCGCAGATATAGCGAAGATGTATAGACAAATTTTAATTAAACCTGAACACCGATTATATCAATGTATCTTGTGGAGAAACTCTCCCGAAGAACCCGTGAAGAAATATATGCTAGATACGGTAACCTACGGCGTTTCTAGCGCACCTTACCTTTCAATCCGCACATTGCAGCAGTTATCAATCGATGATGGGTCACTATATCTTAAAGCGGCATTTATATTAAACCATGGCATCTACGTCGACGACATTCTTTGGTCTGTCGACTCTGTGGAAGAAGCCAGTCGAATTCAATTTGAGCTAATCTCATTATTAAAACTTGGAGGTTTCGAGTTACGCAAATGGACAAGTAATTCAGACGCTTTCTTATCCAACATTCCATCAGATCACTGTGAAAAACTTGTTCAATTCAGTGACGATGGAAACTTGGCAACTAAAATACTCGGTCTCCAGTGGTCACCCCAATTCGATCATTTTTCATTTTTTACCTCACCGGTCGACAAGCAGACTACAAAGCGCTCAGTTTTGAGAATTATAGCTAGCATTTACGACCCTATCGGTCTGATTTCACCCTGTGTATTTTATGCAAAATGTATGTTACAGCAACTTTGGAGATTGTCCATAGATTGGGATCAACCATTACCTCCTAATATCTGCGACAAATGGCTAGTATATTTAAAACAATTGCCGCTATTATCTGACTTGAAAATCGAGCGTCATTTATTAATTAAAAATTATACGATTTGTCAATTAATCGGATTTTGTGATGGCAGCGAACTTGGATATGGGTGCGTTATTTTCGTCAGAAGCGAAAATAATCAGAAACAAGTGAAAACTAATATCCTCGCGGCAAAGTCTAAAGTGGCACCAAGTCAGACCATATCCATTCCGAGAATGGAATTAATGGGTTGTTGGTTGCTATCTCGCTTATTTAATCGTGTCAGAGATAATTTGCAACAACAAAATATCAATATTACGCAAATGGATGCGTTTTCAGATTCAAAATCGGTATTATACTGGCTACAAACGCCACCGTATAAACTAAAAACGTATGTCGCTAATCGCGTATCGCAGATAACTGAGATAATTCCTCCATCTGCATGGTTTCATGTCCGAAGCGAAAATAATATAGCCGACATATGCTCCCGTGGGGCTCTTCCGGTTCAATTTGTTGAATTAAAAACCTGGTTTTCAGGACCAGAGTGGCTTCAGCAACCAAGATCGTGTTGGCCAATATCGGCGCTAAGCGTAAATACGCAATCGTTACCTGATAACGTTTTGCCAGAACTAAAATCCACAGCCGCCACAGAAAATCTTGTAACAAGCGCCGACGAAAAATATGATAACTTCGAAGATGATGTAATTAATTATTACTCTTCTTTCAGTAAATTAATCCGAACGGTCGCATGGTGTAAACGTTTTACAACGAATGCGCGGCTGAAACGCCCTGATCGTATCAGTGGCATACTTTCGGTTAATGAACTGAACACTGCCGAAGAAACTTTAATTAAAACTATTCAATACCTTCATTTTCCTGACGTGTTGAAACAAGTTGCTCAAGGTTGTCTCAAAGATCGCAGCCTTTGCAGATTATCGCCATTCATTGACAACTTAGGGATTCTGAGAGTCGGTGGTAGACTTAAATATGCTGATTTACCATATGGGATGCGTCATCCAAAACTTTTACCTAACAAGTGCCATTTTACAAATATATTGGTAGATTATGTTCATAAGACACATTTACATGTAGGCCCACGTACGTTACAAAGTATTCTCAGTCAAAATTATTGGATATTATCCGCACGTAGAGTTATCCGTTCCCGGCTATGTAAATGTGTAGTTTGCTTCAAACACAAGCCATCCTCGTTGCAACCAGAGATGGCGCAGTTACCACCAAGACGATTGGGAATGTACAGAGTGTTCCGTACGGTTTCCGTGGATCTAGGTGGACCGTTTTACATTAAAGAGAGTCTTCGTAAAAATGCTAAACTCTCTAAGGCATACATATGTCTATTCGTATGTTTTTCAAGCAAAGCCGTCCATTTGGAGTTGCTTTCTTCACTGTCTTCTGAGTGCTTTATAGCGGCACTTGATCGTTTCGTATCGCGTCGGGGTTTATGTGAGACTATAATTTCGGATAACGGCGGTAATTTTGTGGCCAGCAACAAATATCTAAACGAAGTTAGGGCCTTTCTCCTTGCGAATCGAGACGAACTAATAGGAAGTTGTGCAATTCGAAAAATTGAGTGGAAATTTAATCCACCATTAGGTCCACACTTCAATGGACTGGTAGAGAGCGGTATAAAATCCGTGAAATACCATCTCAAACGCGCTTTGGGGGATCAACATATGACATTTGAGGAAATGTCATCTTTATTATGCAGAATTGAAGCAATTTTAAATTCGCGCCCATTATGTGCTTTGTCTAACGACGCAAACGAGTTTGACGCCCTAAGTCCTGCTCATTTTTTAATCGGCAGTAGTTTAATCTCGGCTCCAGAACGCATTTTCGATGATATTCCGTTAAACCGTTTAAACCGCTGGCAACTGGTGAAAGCGACTTCTCAACATTTTTGGCGTCGCTTCAAAAATGAATATTTGCACACATTGCAACAGAAATCTAAATGGCTGAAGGGTGACCGAAATCTTAAAATTGGAGATCTGGTTTTAATCCATTCGGATACTACTCCAAGTCAGAATTGGGCCATGGGACGAGTCTTACAAACTCACCCTGGACCTGACAATATTGTCAGAGTAGTGACCTTGCGCACATCAAACGGCACGCTTAAACGCCCGGTCGTTAAGCTATTTCCCCTGCCTTGTAATTAGACGTAAATTAATAAAATAAAAAATAAAAAAACCTTCTACTAAATTAATTTAATTACCTATAAGCCTGTAAAAAAGAAATAATATAATAAAACGTTTTTTGTTATACTATCCGTTATCTATTTCACTAAAACTAACAATATTTTCAATGTAGTTTAGATCTGTGCTTGAACTCTTTTGAAATATTTGGTTACTATTTCTAATAGTAAATTTAAATAATTATTGTTCTCTCTTTTTGAATTACCTTTAACAGGGGAGTAGGAAAATAACCAAGTCATTTTGTCGGGGGGCATGGACACGCCTGGTGTATCCTTGTCTTATTCCTCCCTAATCCTAAATAAATGTTTTCCGATATATTTTATTCCTACGCTGTTATAAAATATGTACCTACGAAAAGTCATCGCTCGGACCATCTGCGCGGTTGACGATTCAGTGATAAAATTTACGCGCTGCGGATCGTATCGCACGTCGTGAAGTCCCGTCTATCCGAGATAGAAAAAATCACCAAAAAGTAACTTCGGAAGTGCCGTGCATTTAGGGAGTTTGTCATCGGGATCAGCACCAGCGTCTGGGTAGCTACCCATCAGCGAGGCAGCCATAGAAGATTAGGAAGGAAGCGGTTTTTTTGAGGTACTCCTTTTCTTAATCCTTGATCTATTTCCACTGTGGCTGTTCAGCGCCCACCACACCTTAATCTTTAAATACAGTTCATTGCCTGACGTTCAGGATATCGACCATATATATATATATATATATATATATATATATATATATATATATATATATATATATCTATAAGATAAGGTTTGTAAAGAAATCCGTTTATAGGATGATGTTTTATTTAAAATAAAATTAGTAAAAGCTACTTACAAAGTAGCGAAGGAAATACCAGCTTGTATTAGGAAATGCACATACTTACGGATGTGCACGACTTTCGACGGTGCAAAGTAAGTTTAAAGGTCCACTTGCAGTCGACTAACGATCACTATTCATCCATATATCTCATAAATAGGGCTTATCCTTATGCAACACAAAATGCCTTCAATTGAGACGAATTAAGAGAAAAAATAAAAAATTAAACTATTGATCACTTCGGCAAAGCCGTTTTATAAATGAAAGTGATATTACGAAATAATTAAAATTTCGAATGCCACCAACATTTAAAATATGATACAACTTGTATATATTTTATATAAATAAAAAATTAAACTATTGATCACTTCGGCAAAGCCGTTTTATAAATGAAAGTGACATTACGAAATAATTCAAATTTCGAATGCCACCAACATTTATATATATATATATATATATATATATATATATATATATATATATATATATATATATATATATATATATATATATATATATATATATATATATATATATATATATATATATATATATATATATATATATATATATATATATATATATATATATATATATATATATATATATATATATATATATATATATATATATATATATATATATATATATATATATACATATACATATGTATATATATATATATATATATATATATATATATATATATATATATATATATATATATATATATATATATATATATATATATATATATATATATATATATATATATATATATATATATATATATATATATATATATATATATATATATATATATATATATATATATATATATATATATATATATTTTAAATTATTTTCAATAATGTATAAAATTAGTTTCATGAAAAGTTACTTATCTGGGGTCCTGGTGGACCAGAAACATTGTAACGAAAGTTAATGTTCTCTTTAAATACTTTGGGCAATAGCACCTGTTTCCGCAATTGATAACTTAATGATATTTTTAGTTATTGCAGCCGAATTACTGTATGCCCTTGGATGTAATAAGTATGGAGGATGGTTTCTGTAACAGACATGGATGTTAGTAACTGATTTTTGAAGAAATTATTTGACTGAGAATATTTCGACACTAGTCGTATTCATCTCGATTACATTTCTGAGAGTATATTTTTTTCCAAATTGAAATTTAAAAAAAACTGAACATAGAGAAATGGGTTAATAATATTTGGCAAGGTCGTATTAAATACACTATAACCGAGAGTGAAAAACATTATTATTAAATGATTTTTAAATGAAAATTATTATTAAGCTTTTAATGAATGTGTCTGAACAAATATAATTACTTTATTAATTTTGCCTATTCAGACCGGGACCCTTGCAAGCGCCTAAAATATTTATAAAAGCCAACTCCCAAGATTTAACGTCTCTTTCTTTAGCGTTATCGCCAAGGCACTTAATAATTTTTACTTAAAAACAATTATCAAAAATTAAATCGTGTGCCTTGGCATGCAATGCTATTGGAAGTTGACTTTCATTGCCTACGCTGGCCCTGTGATTATTCAACCTAATATTAAGAGGCGTAGTTGTTCCCCAATATAAAATGCATTTCAGGTCTGTAACAGAAATGGATGTTAGTAACTTATTTTTAAAGAAATTATTTGACTGAGAATATTTCGAACTAGCCGTATTCATCTGGATGATATTTCTCAGAGAAATGCCTGGAAGCTTCTACCTGCGGCTGTCCCCTGTAGTCTAAGGCGGTTGGGATTAGAAGTGCAGATTCGGGGGAACATCTCGGGCACAGAATACCAGACAGTAGTTTTGCTTAGAACGAAATTAAAATCGAAACAAATATGTCACGAGTCGTATGGGCTCGGGTATGGCCGCCAGAAGAATGCGGATATGCAAACGTTCGAAAAATTCGCCAGCCTTTACCTGCGCGTAACGCTACCCAAAGGTATTCTTCGAGACGTACCCCTCTGGCCACATTCCTCGTACCATCTTAACGCAATGCTCTGTAGCTCGAGAGTAAACGTACTGTTTACTCTTTAAACTTAAAACGATCTGTTGGCCTTGAGCTCGACGGACTTAAGGCGCCAAGGTCTGCGATAAATTCGAACTAAATTACCGCTAATATCAGGTAGAGGCCGCGCAACCGACATCAAATCTGTGACCTACTGGAGGACGAAGAAATCCCTCTAAATCTGGCAGTGAGGGCGTGAGGTCAGCCTCCTGTGATCACTTCCCAGTGCCTCGTGGTAAGGCCTTTGACTCTCGTGGGCTTGTTGGCGTAGTTAGACGGTCTAGTTAGTATTGTCTCTAAGTCTCTACGTTAACTCCACGGGAAAAAGAATGAGCAGATATCGATATAACTTCCTGGCTTGGCCGGTGCGCCCGCAGTAGATGACAATTCTCAAGTGTTGTATGGCGTGGAGCTTTGGAAATGTGCTGCTGACCCGGACAGCGTCCTATTATGTAGAAACGTGCCGTGCGAACTATAGTCGATGAACCACAAAATGACTACGCCAGACAACTGTAACGTCCGTAGCCACGTTGACATCGGCTCTCCACGTTGTTACCGAAGTTTAGCAGCGATGGGCGCGGTCTATACTTGGATGGGTGACCGCCTGAGTGTTGGACTGCGTGATGCTATAAATGCCCACCTAAAAGATGGTGCCAATTGGCAACAAGGCGGGTTCCATAAAAGGCACATACATGTGGGAAAAAAAACTCTTCCCAGAATGATGAACATTCTAAAAATGATGATAGATAAACTTGTTCGTTATAGGTTAGAATAGTGACAGCGTGATGAAGAGAACCGCGAAAGCTCCAATTACAATTAGAAGGATGAGTAATTTCTTAAGACAAAACACATAGTAAAACATAGAGACCCATTCGCTTTACGGAATTAGCCGGTTAGTGCCTGTCGAGTATACAAAAACAGCATGTTTGCTATACTTTGGAGTTCCCGAAAGGAGGAGGACCGAGCACCGAGAGAATTCCTGAATCGCGGCGATATTAATCTACGTCTAGGCGTTCAAGACAGGTTAAGTCAGACATGTGGCCGACGCCGGCTCCCCGGGGTGCCGGCGTTGGAGGATGAGGGAGGTCGCCAATAAGGGGATGTTTGCGAATCGTACTCGAGTAGTGTTGCCAGGGAAATTAACGAAATATTTGTTTATGAGCTGCGGTATCTAACGTTTCTGTGCAGCTCGGCCCTGATGACCAGTTTGTTATACTGGTTCGGCTCAACTCACGTCCAATCCGGTATCCTCTTCGAAGAGGGACTAACCTGGAAAGGACTATGTGAACCCTGCCACAGCTGTATCATAGTACACCAATCAGTAGCTTTACTCTCGAGCTACAGCGCATTGCGGGAAGCGGATGCGAGGAATGTGGGCAGAGAGGTACATCCTGAGGAATGCTTTTGGTAAGAATTACGCCCAGGTAAAGGCTGGCGACTTTTTCGGACGTTTGGATATCAGCGTAGTGAGAGTAGAGAGACATCTGGCGACCATATCCGATCCATTACGACTCATGACTTATTCGCTTCGATTTCAATTTTGTTCTAAGATAAGCTACTGTATGGTATACTGTGGCTGTAGGTGGGGGTCTGATAACGTAAGTTTTCCAAGCAGCGCGAGTGGTTGTTGACCTGATGTCAGCTACTATTGAAACGATCTGTTGGCCACCCGATCCCGCTTGAGCTTAACGGGCAAAGGGCGCCATGGTCCGTGATAAAGTCGAAATAAATTATCGCGAATGATTTCGAATCTTCGAATCTGTGACCAGAATGTAGGCTGGAGAAATCTAGCCAAATCTGGTATTGAGGGCGTAAGGTCGGTCCGTTGACTCACTTTCCAGTGCATCGCGGTAAGTCGTTGGACTCTGACGGACTATTGACGTATTTAGACGGTGGACTGTGTTGTCCTCAAGACTCTGCGGTCACTCCATGAAATAAAACAATACCTGATATCGTTATAAGTTCCTGGGGTGGTGAGTTCGCCCGCAGAAATTGTTAACTCCCAAGTGTACATGTGCCGCAAAGGATGCTTGCATCGAAAATACACAGACCCATCTCGCTTGTTCCCATAATGAGTGAGGTACCAAAGAATTACATGCAAAATAAGCTGAATGCAACACTGTCGGACACCTAACGATCGAAGTTTTGCAATGACACGGAGGATGCCATCTCCTATGCGAAGAACTAGGCCCAGGACAACCAAAATATGTATGGTATAAGGGGAGAGCCCACTGTAAGCGAGGTTAGAGTATCAGAGTTCTCAGAGCAAGGTATCAGAGTTCTGTACTTGCGGCCTAATGCTCTGAAACATCCTGCTTGATGACCTGCAGGATTTATCCCCAACGAGGGATACACCGTTAGCGCTTACAGATGATACGCGAATGAGAAAAGCTTGATAGACACCAAACGTACGGCGAGCGGAACAAAATCTTTCTGGTGGTATAATGGAGGCGTTTTTCGTGTGTAGGTCTTCGTTTCAAGTCTCTAACGAACCTTATCATTCGCTTGAACAGTATTAAGATTTCCTTTAAAAAATATTTATCTTCTTGGAGTCTTTCTTCACCCACCCGATAATTCCACGACGTACGTCAGGCTGGTATCTGACAAGGCATGAAACCACTCCTTTTCCGTATTTTGGGTTAGTCCATCAACTGAAAAGTCATTTTATGGTGATATAGACCATCTGATACAACTGAATAATACGGTTTGGATGTGAGTGTTACTAGGTGATCAGCGTCTCTCTTTGATCGTACCTGTTTGTTTGTTTATACTCTTTATTGACATTCGACAATCTTTTCCAACCATATAAACATATAATACACGAGTGGTATTACCCGGCGTTGCCCGTGTTATATCTGTTCTCAAATACCAATGCATACCAATTTTCATGGCGATCGGTTGAGCAGTATAGAAGTTGGTGTGCTGCAGCGCCGTCTAGTTGAAAGTTGCAACAAAGCGGATATATATAAAAACCTTAACCATTAAAAAATACATATATATGCCAACTTTCATGGTGATCGGTCAAACGGTTTCGGAGTCTATTAAACTCGGACAGACGGGCATACAGATATACCAACATCCATTTTTATATTATATTATTTTGGCCTGTTTTTAAAATTTAAACTTTGAATGCCTATATCTCGCTTATTTATAGCGACCGACACAATTTTCTTCCAGATTTAGCATTAAAATGAAAAAAATTGGAGAGAGGTTCCTATACTGCAGTTATTCCACTTTTATAACTATGTGATAATACTTACATGTATATATTTTAATTAAAGAGTTTTGAACAATGAAGCACAAATAATTAAAAAGCAGGAATAATTTCACTGTATTACCTTCACAATATTTTGAATTAAGAATAACGCTTGGCCGACTATGACGTTTGTAAGTTTAACATAGCAGCGCCATCTATGGATTACTCAATAGATAACGCCATCTGTTAAAATCGTTTGGAACTAACAGATAATTGCGAATGTCAAATAATAGACATTGCAATAAAATAATATCGCGACTATAAATTAAGACGTAAGCTATCCTATCTTTCAAGTTGGATCAAACTGCACATTGTGTGCAAATTTGATTCAAATCGGTTAAGTAGTTTAGGAGTCCATCGCGGACAAACAACGTGACACGTAATTTATATATATTAAGATAAGATATAAACTCATGAATTATTTATATGTATGTGTGCATGTAAAATGCTTGTAAGTGTGTGTCTGGTTATTGCATTTGATCGATGGTATTGAAATGCAATACCGTTAATTTTATCCCAACGGAAAATGGTAACCCAGCCTGGAATCGAGCCGGGACCTTACAAAGTAAGACCAGGCGACCTAACCACTATGCCGCGCCTGTTCTACGCCTGCTTAGCTAGTATGGCCGGGTGTACTTCCAGCGGACATTGAGGTAAAGGGCAATTTTGTTATACCTTTGTTAGTGGATTATAAGACATCCATAAATAGGGTATTCCAGGAAAAAATTCGCAATCTTGGAAAAACCATAACTTGCGCCTTTCTAAAGTTTAAAGACAATCAACTGTGGAAGGAAATTTTCATTTATTACAAAACATTTACGCTGGGTACTCGGAACACTCATGTTGAAGGCGTGGATCATCGTACTAGAGTTGTCAACTACAACGGGCGAGCCCGTCACCTCAGGAAGTTTTAACGATTAGTCGTTCTATCTCCCTGGAGTGAGCGCAGAAGACTTGGACAAAACAGTCGACAAAACCGTCAAGCTCCGCCACAAACCCGTAAGAGGCCAACGCCTTAACCACGAGATTTAGCCAGAGAGTGTTACCCAGCGGGCTTACACTCACGCCCTTACTTCCAATTGCGACCAGATTACTCCAGTCTTTCGATTGGTTACGAGTTTGAGGTCGCTTGCGCGGTCCTCTACCTTACGATGCGGTGAAACGGTGTATACCGAATCTATCGCGGACCACGGCATCCTTTGCCCGGCTGTTCACCCAGGATCGGATAGCCGATGGTCGTTTCAAGAGCAGTCGCCGTAAGGTCCGCAACCACCCCCGCTCTATAGGAAACAGTACTGTTTCCAGACTCCCCCGACTGTTAGTCAGAGTGCGCAATCGATTGGCTTACCGCACGGTGCGCGGTTGTACTGCGCAATAATAATGGTTGTACTGCGGAATAATATCGTACTGATCGGAGCAGTTTAATTTAAATGAAAGGGGAAAATATTGGTTTCTTTTCGGCGCAAAATAGCTCTGAGCCTATTATTTTAAGAGACCATATGGAGACCAGATAAATTGCGCCATAAATAGTATAATTACATCGCCACTGGCAATACTGTTCCCAATCTGCTCCGCGTCTCTGTTTATGCGCCAAAATATCAAAGCCATTCAAAGCGAACGAGAGCGGGACCATTATACCACGTCCTCCCTTTCATGGTACCATATTACAACTCGCATCGATCCGAACACGCGTCTTTGGATGCACTATTGGAATTCCTTCAATATTTCATACACTAGATTATTCTACTTGAAAAAATGAGTTTAAAAATATCCTTATTTGATTTAGGTATTTGTTACTTACAAAAAATACTGTCGACCTGTTGAATATTTTACTGCTACATTATTTTATTTTTATTACATAACTAGCTGACCCGTGCCCACTTCGTTGGGCGGTAAACATTTTTACTTGTGATGAAATTATGAGTGTGGTTCGGTTAGTATTGAGTGCTATGATTTATTTCCTGACTGCCAAAAGAAGGGTTATATTTTTACTGCATATGTATGTATTTGCATGCTAATTTGACTATATTACCGTTATTTGTGTGTGTCTTCTTGTGAGTGTCTTATTTGTGAGTGTCTTTCTCTTTAACCATTTATGCAGTAAAAGGGAAATTATATGCAGTAAAAGGGAAAAGTCCTTTGTTTTAAGCACTTGAGACGATTAATTTACTTATTTTGATAAGAATTCATAATTGTTGATAATATGACCAATAAACATGACCTAACGATTTAAATTATTTTTTAAATATAAAATATTACTTTTTGTGACTTAAATATAAAAATTAGACATATGCTGTCGCTGACTTTTTTGTAGGCATTGTCAAGCTCTACAACTTTTCCCTAGAACTTAATCATATATCTCTCATCGTTAAGGCAGCGTTAGTTAGAAACCTTTTCGTTCGACCGTTTTTCCTTCGACTTACTTTGCAAATCCGACTACCACGAAAAAGTATTTACATTTTTTGGATTAATATATAGCCTATGACACTCACAAATAACGTGGCTTTCTATTGGTAAAAGAATTTTCAAAATCGCTTCAGTAGATCCAGAGATTACTTCCTACAACCTCACAAACTTTACCTCTTTATAATATTAGTGTAGATATAATACATAATTACTTTAAATGGACTGGCACTAGACATTTAGGCTATTATATCCGTATTCAACCAGATAATAAACAAAAAATGCAAATTGCAATATTTTAAAATTATTTTTAGTTTATTATTTTTTTAAAAGACGATTAAAGAAAATTGCGATCATTACCAGACAGCTAAAAAAACAATGGAAAAAAAGCTTGATTTACCCATTTTGATGAACTGAAGCATTCAACTAAGTTAAAACTTACCTCCTATATTTATGATATTTACAAGGTTTTATAGGACATATTTGCAAACATAACATTTTTGTAAATTATTGCCAGAAATCGTTAAATATTTTAAGGTTTATGCAGAAAAATAATATTAAAAGCCACTTATGTGTCAGTGTAGTATTCAAAGTCCATTTAAACGAGATGAAAGAATTGAGATGAATGGATTTTGGTAATAATTTTCTTCAGCTTCGTCCTTTTAACAATTTCTTATAGGAATTTATAAAAATGTTATCATTTACCTATGTTATAATTGTAAACATTTTATGGCTTACCATTTATATATTTTATATATCTATTGCTTAAAAAAAGTGTAAACAAGTAACTATTTAATAAAATCCCAATTAAATGCGCGAATAAAAATAATATTAATTTATTTTGAGAGGAAATAGCAAAAAAGGTAATCTACACAAAAACTACCCAAATAGGATAATGCCAGATAATGCACATTTCAGAGTTTTTCTGTGCGCACATAATTTTAAACTAAAATTAAAATAAATGATATTATAAACATATATGTTATGGTGCCCACATATGTACCTAAACACTTAATATTTACATAGTAATTATTAAAATGTTAGAAATATTGTATTTTATGAATATTTTTTTATTAGTTATAATAATAATAATAACGTAACGCAATTTGGGAGAAGGGGGTCGAACAACGCGCTACGTAACATTGTTTTCTTGTTTACTGTTGTCGGCTAAAATACGCGCAAAAGCCAACCTCAAAATTAGACAACCAGTAGAATTGGAAAGAACGGATCATAAGGTATCCAGGAGTATACCATTACCAAGTGAGAAAGTCAGGAGGAACGTCTGCGGTTCGGTTGATGGCACAAGCACATCGGCCGCGAACTTAGTCTTAGCGCCTCGTTAGAGTAAAAAAATAATTTACCAATCCATGAGTCTGGATTTTATTTATTACCACAATCTATTACCAGAAAATACATGACACTATCGATTTAGAACGTATTTAAGTCAATCCCTCGACTGTGCATTCCGAGACTATCTATTTTATTAATTAATTTATTTATTCATAAAAAGACGTATTACATATCGCAGTTCATTACTAAGGAGAATTATAGCCAGTGTTACGTAACGTTTAGGGAGGGGGAGAGGGTACAGAAAAACGTTACGGTGCGTTACATTAGGAGGGGGGGGGGGGGGAGGGTCAAACATCTTCAAAAATTGCGTTACGTAATACTTGAACGCCCCCTAATAGGTTTGTCGTTTTTAACAAGATATATGAAATGATTGCATCCACCTTTTCTCCGCCGGTTAATCAGCCACAAAGTAAAGAATAAGTAACTTATGACGAATCATAAATACGACATTCGAGCATATTTCACTTTTAACATTTATTATAGTTTATTAAAATTGTCAAATGCTACTAATCAATCAAATACTAGTAGCGCCTTCTATCTAGAAGCATAAATCACAAATTGAAAATTAATCGGCCTCCATATCAACAATTTTAGCCGATCGCGCGATCGTTCGTTCACCCGGCGACCAATAAATCTCTGGGTTTTTCGTCTGTTTCGCGCGTGTGATGCAGGCTTTACGTACCCGTCGCGTTTTTATGCCCGTACCCGGGACATGTGGCTTGCGTAATACAACACTTGTTCCCTTTTTGGTACAAATAAACTATTTTATTATCGAAGCACAGCTGATCGACACATTCGAAACGGTCCGGGCAACCGCGGTTCGCGATCGCGAACTGTGCACTATATAAATCAAATTTTCGGGCTATCGGAGTAGTTAGTATGGAATCGTTCCTAAGGATCGGCTGTGAATATGAGATTAGGTACCTACATAATCCACAGTTGATGTTTTTAATCTTTACTATACATCAGCAGCGTCAGTTTTTACTTTCCCAGTAGAGGGAAAGAATTATGAACGCACTTTTGTGTGTCTGTATCTGTGTGTGTGTGTGTGTGTGTGTGTGTGTGTGTATTCCTCCACGATAGCGCCTAAACGTTTCATCCGATTGAGCTGAAATCTGGCATGCATTTATCATTTGGTCATGGCAAGAGTTAAAAAGATTGTGGTTGTAATAGATCCTCCAGGGGGGCGCGCAAGTCATACTTCAATCTCGACTTGAAATTCGGTACACAGATGTGTTGTTGGACCAAAACCACATTGTGAAATTTTGGTTGAAATAATTTTTAAACGCCGCCATATTTACAAAAAATCTATGTTGTATAAAAATGCCATTTTGATATCACGGGAAATACTACCTATATAGTACGAGAAATATACTTATCCTACTACTATTATAAAGGCGAAAGTTTGTAAGAATATGTATATGTATATTATGTATGGATGTTTGTTACTCTTTGATGAAACTTTACAATAATATAGCTAACACATCAGACTAACACATAGGCTATAATTTATAAAGATATATAGTTTTCTATCATCATTATCACAATTTTCCATCACCACGCGGGTGAAACCGCGGGGCGCAGCTAGTATTATATATATTATACCCAACTTCAAGGTGTCACTAATTAAAAACTCACCATATATTAAACTCATAATGTGGCTTCCTTATCCCTTTCCCCTTACTTAAAACTATTTTTTTTCATATGTCCTTGCGCTGTGACAAAATAATTAGTTTAATTATGAAAACTTTCAATTGGCCTTAGATTTGTATAGTATTATGTTAGCATTAAGTATGAAACGCTGTTATTTTCTGAAAAAAAAAACTGTTAAAACACCTACCACACACCATTTCACAAACTAACCGAGATTACTTTAAAAGTAAAATTAAATATCTTGAATAAATTGATAATTTTTCTTTAAAAAAATTATCTTGTAAATATATTAGCATCACTTAAACTTCTTCAAAATTCGTATCGAAGAAGATTAATAGCGGTAGTCACGCTGGTTAATTTGTAAATTTCATTAATGGCCCCCATATGAATTAATTTGTAATTAATCATATGGATAAATAATTACCCACTTCATTTGAGTAATATATCAAAGCAAACTGGAAACCAAAATTAAAAGAAATATACCATCGGAGGATAAAAACTAGTAGATTGTATAATATGCAAAAAAGCTACCAGATATCGTTGTATAAATAACGGAAAACACTTGGGTGCGCCATGGACTTGATTGATATTAATCCGCAGTAGCAAATGTGTACTTCAATGTATTTCAATAGCAGCTGATTAGAAAGTAGGATAACCACATTACCATTATGCGTAACTCAGTCTTGTTAGAGGAATTAGCTTTTATTAAAATGTTTGCACCTTTCTATAGACATATTTTATGTTACTGCATTATGGTCCTTTCGAAAGTAAATTATTCTAAATCGGAATTGATAAGGTATATAATAACGATAGCACTGTCTTAGAAAATAAAAAAATAAAATATTTTTAATTTTATTTTATTTTATTTTATTCGGTTAACAAACAGCGTTTATATATAACAGATACAAAATATAACAATAAAACTATGACTAATTATATGTTAACACTATTTACCGTTAATACTATGTGTACAGTACATATCTCCGTTATTATACCTTATTTATACTTACATTTCTTAAGCAGTGATTTATTGATAGACAAAAGAGAAAGAACAAAAAACAAATGAAAATTAAATTTTACGGTAAGACTATAACGATTATTGTACCAAAAATATATATTTTTTAAATATTACAAAAAACTATTCATGTAAACCGTTTAATAAGGGATTAATAGTCATTAGATGAAATAAGGGGGACAAAGGACTGATAAGACTTTTTTTTACCTGATGAAAAAATATCAATATACCCGAACCTATCGTTATACGTTGTCGTAGCTCTGTTTATTAGAGAATGCTTCGTATAATTAGAGTTATATCTCTTTACATAAAACAGGTGAGGATTCCGAGGATAGATACCTTTTCGACCAGCTACGCACTGTCAAAAAAAATGTTTATTAAACTGTAAAGAAACATCATATCGTAGGTTGTACGTCTATATTCAAGACTATCGAGTTAAAAGAAGGCTAATCTATCCTTGTACGATTCAGTAGATTTATTTTCCCTAAAGCACAAGTCCTTTAAGATTTTTTTTTGAATACGCTCGATTCGTTGCTTGTACAAGTTGTATTGAGGGGACCAAATACAGGATGCAAATTCTAGTATATTACGGACATAAGCTCCATATATTACTATCAAGGTGGATGTCATATCAAAATGTCAAAATATAGGAAAACGTTCAAAGGGAAATTCAGTCTCATTTTAACAGAGGTCGGCATAATTTAATACTACTCTGTTCGTCTTTGGAATTATTTAAAATGGATCCAGACTACGTTGGAATGGTAAGTTACAATAATCCCAAATCCATTTAAGAAGTAACTATTTACAATAAATATTATCAAAACGTGAGCGCTTTGCCGCCGATGACATATGACTGATAGCAACGTACCAAGTAAACTAACACTAACTTAGCCGCAGTCTGTGGCGGCCTTTAAACTAGACGAAAATATTTAAATGATATGTATGTAGAATCGTGAAATACCACAGTTTAAGTCCAGATTAAAAGGCTACCTTATTGAGAGGGAATTGTATAATATCAACGAATTCTAATTAGATTACTAACAATTTCAATTTTGATTTACTTCGTTTAGCTGGTTATTTTTGCCATCTTATATAATTATTTTATTTTGTCTCCGACATTCAATTGTATGTTGTATTTGTAGGACCATATTAGTTTCTATTTCATGACAACTAAATTGATAATACACACGTCAAAATGTTCTAAAGTAAATTAGTGTTTTAATATCTTTGTTTCTATATTATGTCAAATAAATATTTAATAGATTTTCTAATTCTAAGTTTGTGGTGAGACTTCAGAAACATTTAGTACCCATTTTTAGAATTATTTAATCTTAAACGGCTAGAGCCGAGCATTATATCGATTTCAAATAATTATATAATAATAAAATTAAATAATATCATGTATTCACAGTGCGAATATATAAACAACTAAGTATAAAGTTTTAAAGATAATAAAATTGATTTGATTGATATCTCTTAATCCTGTACATTCTATTGTATGATGTCTACATTCTACCACCGAACGGTGGTTTTTCCGTTGCGACAACTCACAGGCAGCCGAACTCCGTATTTATGCAATTATGTAATTGCATAAATATGGAGTCGCCTAGAAAATGCATAACAAAAGGCACTTTCATTGAATAAGCCACCATTATGCATTAGTATGCGTGCACTTACAAAGAAAATTTTGAGGGTTGAAAACATGCCGTCGTGAATGTCATTCCCACGGCTATTTTTCTAAGGGTTAATAACAGTTTTATGTTAAAGGGATGTCATGATAGTAAGATTCGTGTAGTCAAACCTCTATTATATGTATTTATTTATTCAACTGACCTTACAACGATTAGCTGTGTTTCATGATTTAACCCAATGTTCCATAGGTAACCATCGATATATGATCCCCTAGATAGGCCTTTCGCGCTCGAAAATGACCACTTCAAAACCACTACTGAAAGCCGGCCAGTAGTAGTTTGGTCGCAGTCCGCTGGCAGACAGGCGACCGTTTACGGTGTGAGAGTTGCCGCGAAGAATATTAGCGTGCTATTCTCTCGCATACTGTTCAATTTATTGCTCTCTCTGTCACATGTTTCACGAGCAAAGGATATGGAGCCAGCTTCATTGTATCTGAGGGCATATCTAGCTAATATATTGATGTAGGTAACCGACATATTTGAACAATTATCCATAGGTAACCTATATATTTTAATTTTAGCACCTCAAAATGGCCGATCCCGCTTCCTGGTTTTTTATATTTTCGGTTTGAGGCTAGAATGATATCTCTCAGTTTACGGCAGAAGTCATAAATCTAATATTCATAACTGGAAATAACGACGTGTAATTTGATACTCAAGGCCGCGGCGACTCGATTTGATAACTTGTATCGTATCGCTAGTTTTTTTGCCCTGGTTTCGTCGCTTCTTGTTAAACTGTGAATCAAGTTTGGTTAGCGGCATCAAAAAAAATGGCTCTACCTGGTATTATTTTGTTGCGCAAAGCCATCCTCTTTGTATTCCTTTGCCAGTTTCATTGTGAGTGCTGCGAGGGAATGCAATCTCGGTATACCGAGATCTCGAAATACAAAGATTTCGCACTGATTTTGCAAGATTAATCTTGCATGCAAAATCACGCTACATTTCCACCAAAATCTTTGATCAAGAGAGTGATAAAGAAGCTGATCGAACGATTATATGGACATGACCGAAATGACCATTTTTCTCAAACGAATAGTGGACTTGCTCGCCCGTCTACATCTGCAGATGCAGTTGTTACAGTACGAAAACGCGAAGGAAAGTGATCATGATGATAACTTGCCTATATCTTTAGCAACTCTCTTAATGAGGCATCTCTCTCTCTTAATAAGATAGTTTTGAAAACCTGCTCACAAAGAAGTCCTTCACGTGCAACTGCTTTTTCCATTGATAAAGTTATCAGAAAAGAAATTACGCTACTCCGTTCTTACGTTTTATTACTCCGCGTGCCAGGAGCGTTCTAAAAGATTATATATCTGACTATTTTATAATCTCTTTAAATCAGGCGGGACAAAAGCACAATACCTGCACTTTGCCGACCAATACCTGTTAAGCTGACGAAACTCTAGATGTATTGTGTTTTTTAAGAAGATTCTTCAAGAATATTTCCTATTTTTTAAATATATAATTAAAAACATATTTTATTAATTATTTCGCCATTACGACGTAACTTTACCAAGTTGCAATAGAAATAAGTAATCAAAATCTGAAATTTGCGAGATCTTGCAAAATACCGAGATCTTGCGAGATTAGATTTTTAAATCTTGCAAATACCAAGATTGAAGATTTTGCTGCATGATTGCATTCACTTCCGGCAGTAGTTGAAACAAAATTTCATTTCAATGCAATGAAGGTGATACCAATTTTGAAAAATACCTCATAAAAATGTCATCTTGTGCGTGACAATCGTACGTTCAAAAATATCGGTTCAAAATATAAAAAATAAATTTTATTCGTTTTATACAAATGGAGTAAGTCCCCATTGCAATATTTTTGACAAAATGAGCTTCATATTAAAGTTATCAGTCTCTGAAAATTTATGATTTTTATATATCGACGCCCCAGTTCTAAACTGCAACAATTCAAAAAACATCAGTTTTGAGTGAAGTATTGAGTGAAGTAACAAGTGTCAAAATTTACCTTATCTACAAGTTATAAACACTGACATCTCGAAAAAAAATATTTCAATGTCTAAAATCAGATATTCTACCTTATTATAGTAGGCTATTTCTATCCAGGTGGATACAAGTTCTAAAAGGTAACATTTCGAACATAACATATAAATAACATTTCGAATTGTCACTGTTACATCATAATACATATCGGTTAATATAAAGCATATAAAATAGTATAAAAATTACAATAATTATTTATAATGACGTAAAATACATTAATATTATTAATCGATTTGCAGTTCCATGTTAAATGTAAACTCAATTATATCGAAACAGAAGATTTCTAGTTGTTGCAGTTTAGAACTAACACGTCGAAATTACGATTATTAAAATCGCAATGAAAGAGTTGATTTCTTGAATTTTGAATTTGAATTGAACATGAATTTTATTCCATTCGATAATAATATAATTTTATGGACATATTTAGAATCAACTTAACTCATTAACTTAATCTGATAATTTATCCCAAAAAACTAATATTGCGAATATACTGGAAATATGATTCTACATAGTAGGAAGGTGTACACTCTAGATTGAATATTCAAGAGCAAATTGAGTAATATTTGAAATAAATAAATACATAGGACGCCAGCCCTCTACGGAGCCTAATGATCAGTCATAGTTGTGAATTCTATTTATCGCAATGTCTCTTGTTATGAATCACGAGAATGCAGGTGAGAGGAAATAGCGATCATTTATACCAATTTAACTTAGGAGTGCCTTTTCGCGACTAGGGGCCTTTAAATTTGTGAATTTTGTTTATTTATATATCATGTCAAATGAGTAAGCTCGTAAACTGGGCAGTCATCATAACAATATCAAATTTAACGTTCGAGATATTTCGCTAACAGTGAATCGGAATAACCTCAACTTGACATTGAGAGATTTCGTAATTATACTGAATCGTGGCGAACAATAGAATCGCCCGTTTCGCGTTTACAATGTAGAATAGAGAAGAAAAAAACGGAAACGTTTTAAATGGAGAAACGGATCGGTCTTCGGTTGTAGACGGGCGTGCTCAGGTCGTTAGGCTGGCCACGCGGCTGCCTCAATGCACTGCATCTCACCCACCACGGGCGACACTCACGGATTTGACCCTCGATCGCTGAATGGCTATATACACACTACTACAAAACGCACAGTGGTTTTAAAAGAATTTTCACTTTCGAGTAACGATCGTATCGATAACCCGGTGTAACAGCATACCGGTAAATATTGTCACATAAAACTTCATAAGTAATAGAATATGTAGAATGACCTTATTGTGATTAAAAGGATATGTGAGGGACCACCCCTCACAAGACTCCAGGTTGTTCGGTGTGAGGTGGTGGTATCAACTTACGAGTTATCTCCGTATTGAAAGGCGATTTTGATGTGAAGTAGAAGGAATTTATTGATCGAAGGTTTGAATATTGCCAGTTATAACGCTTGCCGAATAGCTTACGTTGACGCGAGTGTATAGATGCGCGACTGCGGTTACGAGGATATACGGATGAGGATTGTACGTGTGCTCCTAGTATCTTGTACTGGACACGGCTCGAGTCTGTGGGATTACAGACTGATGCTTCGAGACTCAGGTAGAATGAGGAAAGGAAACCAAAGAGCCGGATTCGTTGACCTAACTCGTGAGAGAGAGTGCCGAATGCCGTCTCAACCTTGGGGGAAGGTGATCACTCGGGGAATGATAATTTAGTTGCTTTTGCGCCAGTTTATATAGGCCGGTCAATGATGCAATCCAAAAATATTCCGAGTAAAAGTATTGTTTCATCGTGCTGATTCATAGCTGCACGAGTCAAAATAATAGCTGAATTATGTCTGTGGCTTTCACTGGAAATCGATGCATTTGTTGATCGCATGTAATGGACTCAAGGTCCGTTACATATATAACATAAGAAATATTACATTGGTTTTTGATTATATAATGCACAAGGACAATGGGTAAAAACGTATGGGCGCTTGGCCCACCTCTCCAATAACAATAACCTACGAGTATTTACCATTGGAAAGATCTATTTATCTAGAATGTTTATGACTACTACAACTTACTTCAACTATGAACTGTTTCGGAGTTTTGAAGTTCGAAGTCTTCTTAAATATGGCTAATTACACGGAAACCCTCGTGATAAATTGTTATATAAACTATATTATTTGCAGTGGAGATCCATAAAAGATAGTATATTCTGATGTACTGTCACTAGGCACACCATGTTGGACAGTTTATATATACAAGTATTAAGAGGCCTTGTACGAAATCGATGTGGGCCGTGATACCTTTATAATCAATGGTATAATATAACTATAGGTAGGTAGGATTTTCGGAGCCAAAGAGATACGTCCACCCTTTGGAAGCGCTCGGCGGGGACTAGCTGACTTGAGGCGTGAATCGTATCATAGGCGAGTATCATAACGCGAGAATTAGATTGCTCTAAAAGACTTTATGGCCAATTTTAATTAATGTTTTGCATTTTTTTTTGAGGAAATGGATTGATATTGAACTAAAGTTTATTTCTGTTGTTTTTATTTTATGAACGAGAGTTCTAAAAGGCCAAAATCAAAAGCATTTCTTCGCCCATTTTCTAAAAAAAATGACAAAGTTAAATATTTTTTTTATCAACAATTTTATATGAAAGTAGTAAAAAGTGATTCACTTATTATATAGAGGACTTTCACAACAATACATTGTAATTTTTTTATACCGTTTAGATGTCAAAACGATTCGTAAATATGTTATATTCTAAACCTCTTACAGCAAAAATTCATAAACAGTCGCCGGTTTAAGGTCAATTAATCAAAATTCTATAATCATTTTCAAAAAAGTAGCTCACTCATTAGACAATAATATAAATGATCTTTTATGTTGTGCAATAAAACTTATAGAAATACAGTATTTTAACCTTAAATTCACGTCTGCAAAATTACGTAAATTCACGAAATGCGCAAAATTTCGTGTACGGCCTCTTAAACAACAATCCATGAAAATTATATTGCCAAAAATGACATTTCCTCAATGTACAGCCGCTGGTAAAACGGCTGGAATAGTAACAGTTTCGTAACGTGCAAGGAATATGAGAAAGAGTCACGACCCAAAAAGGCGAGGTCCTCTGAGGGCGTGACGTTTCTCCGGCGAGTCTAAGCCCTGGAGGGATACCGCTGCCTGAATAGGGCCTTATAGGGCCGCACAAATCCCGAACCTGTTTCTATTGTGCGAGTTTTTTCACCGGTTTTAACCGGATCGAGGGCACAGGGGCTTAGGGAGAGCGATCGACTGCAAATTATCGAAATCGATTAAAGAAATAGAATAAACATAATAACACCAAGGCTGATCTTACATTTTAAGTTTACGGTTTGGATTATCGACGGGGCTACATTTTTCGTTGGGTAAAATAAACGCAATTGCATTTGGAATATGTCTATCAAATGCGATAATAACACACATTACAGTCACACTACTATACACACAAGTGTATGGTAGTGTTGGGAGCTAATGGGCCCTGTTAGAGTTGCCCACGAAGTCCCATTCGTTCAGGGTCGGTCACACTCACGGATCAACACCCATTCGGCGGCCGCCACGCAGAAAGGAGAGTAGGACGCTGTAGGACGCTGGCCTGCAGGCCGGTCTAGGAGTCAATCTTCGGACGCTCCTGGACGGTTTGCACACCGTGCGGCGTCAGCCAATCGATTGTGCACTCCGACTAACAGCCGTGTTGTGTCAATTCGTGTGGTTTGTTTTCGTTCAACACGAGGAACGCTATCGCAGGAACCACTTTACAATAAAAATATTTAACTCGATTACATTTATTACAAGTCTATGACACATCCCTATTCCAACGAGCCGAGTGGTCCCGATGATTTGAATGCTGGATCGCCAAGTGGTTCCTGCGATAGCGTTCCTCGTCTTGAAAGAAAACAAACCACACGAATTGACACAACACACACCACTAAAGACATACACAAAGGACCACGATAAAAACAAATGAAATATGATGCGTATGCCCTTATTTCCTTACGCAAGGGGGCCTTTATACACGTGAAGTTGTTCGATGGTGTAGCTTTGTCGAAATTCATGATATCTCGTTCGATGTTTATTGGGTCTGGCACGGAAGGGCTTAAATCTGTTTAGCAATATCTGTTGAGCAATAAACAATACGAATGCTTCCTAATTCTGACTCGTTTGCAGGTTTTCTAATATCTGAAACTTAAAAGAACTGATTCCACTTAAAAGAACTGATTCCAAATATTTAAAGCTCTTTCAGAATTATTTAAATTTACCGCTTTTAGCGATAATGCTCGCTGTTCACCTTTAAGCAGTCATTGAAAAAGCACTTCCTTTCACAATAAATATTAATCATAAATTCTAACCTTTCCGTTATCCACTCCCTTTCCTTACCTTATTTTGGCAGTTTATTTATTTACTGATTTATTTATTCATTTATTTGTTAATATATCAAAATATGTATGTATATACATATACATACATATAATATGTCCAACTCAAAAATTTATTTATATATTTACTTTTTACTTTAGATACACACACAATGCTATAATTTCAAATTTAATTTTAAGCTATAATTTTATTGCCTACTCTTCTTTTCACACCAGCATGTTGGTTGACTGGAAGATATTGCGGTAGTGTAGCAATAAGTCCGCCATTGTACCTTATTTTTATTGTGCAATAAGAAGATTTTCATTCATTCATTCATTCATAATGCGAGGACGCAGATTTTTTTATGCGTCCACCATTTAAAACACTAAGTTTCATCATTTTGGGGGATGTTTGAATTGAATAGTTTTTAGGGTTAATAAATATTGATTTAGTCGGTTGAGTCTGAGCCTTGCGAAACATAAATGAGCCATTTCTGGCCACATCTCTTCAAGGTGTGTACTGAAAATGAGATCATGTCAGAATGAGATCGACTGTTTTATTCTTTCGTTATTATGTTTTATTTTTTATTCTTTATGCATGTACTTGCGTAGTTAATGCTTATTTAATACTTATTATGTATGTACTTAAAATAAATTTAGTATTTCTTCTCATTCATGTCTATGTTTACATTACATCCCAACGGCTGTGTCATAAGTGTAATGTTGATTTGTTTATAAATTAATTAATTAATTAAATGATGTAAATTATATTTATAGGGATTGAACTGTAATATATAACATAGCCATTTTCGATAACACATAATAAAACTTCGTTTATCGGTATTATTTATTAGAGAGGTACGTACGACTATATTTATATACCGATGGCATCCTTCGAGATTGTGTTTGATATGAATTGTGCTTCCTTACAATATAGAAAAAAAGGAAAAGAATAAGGCGCAGCAGGTAAACTCTGTGAAGGACGAAGGCGAAAACGTGACTCGTCATAAATGGTGGGCCGTTTCATTCCTGAGATGCACAACAAAAAAATATATTACGGATGTTATGTGATTGGATTATCAAATCACCTGGAAAGGGATTTCGTAGGCACCGCGCCCTTCGACGGGGATATCAATATTTATTTATTATCAGCCAATATGTTGCACGGAGAATATACGGAATATCGTTTCAATTGTGTGCGCTTTAAATTATTATAGAAGAATCACCAAATTAAGGATTCTTTCTTGTAAAACCTTAAGTATTGATTCATTTCATACTAGCTTTTGCCAGCGGCTTCGCTTAGCGTATTTTTTTGCCTTTTTAGAAGCTACCTTTAGATATATAGTGCAAGCCGTCCCCCTCAGATGCACCCTAGATATCTCGTAAATAATGGTTTTATTCCTGAGCACCCGCGCCGCCTTCCGCTGAACACAGACTTGGTGGGCCAGCAGCCGCCGTAGCCTGCTAGGTTTTTCGAGGTGCTTGAACGCGTTACTAATTTCATGACATCTCTTTAACTATACCACCTAGTTAGTTAGTTAGTTAGTTGTACTGGGCGTTCCTCCGCAAGTCGGCATCCAGTGTGCCTATTTTGCGTGTAACGGGGGTAGCGCTATTCCACCCACCCCAGCTCCTCGACGAAAGCCAGCAGGGCTTTCAGGTTTCCTGCTGCCTCGCGCAGGGTGCCTGGAGTCCCAAGGTGTTTTGTCCTGTATACTTCTACCTGTTTACAGTCTAGCAGAATGTGTTTTGTGGTTTCTTCCGCCTCCATGCATGCTCTGCACATAGGGCTATTCGTTCCGCCCATGTTGAAGAGGTGTTTGTTTAGTGTGTTGTGTCCTGTTATCAGTCCCACTAGTTTGCGTAGTTGGGGCCTTTTTGTCCTTAGAAGTGTTTTGGTAAGTTTGTGGTTGTATTCCACTACTATTTCTTTGGTTTGTCTGCAGGTGTCTATCTCTTTCCAGTGTGTTTGATGTAGTTGTTTGTAGTGGTTGTCAAGTTGGTTGTTTATGTGCGAGTAGGGTAAGGGCACGATAGGTTCGGGTCCGTATGCCGGTGTGTCTGAGCCCTTACGGGCTAGTTCATCCGCAGCATCGTTTCCTCTTGAGTTACTGTGCCCCTTGATCCATTTCAGTGTCACCTTATTGCCTTTTCCGCATACCTCGAGGAGGCTTTGGTGGCATTCGTATATGAGCCCAGATGTAAATCTATCGCTTCCCAGTGCCTGTAGCACTGACCTGCTGTCCGATAGAATACATATGTTTTCGTGTTTTAGCTGCCGCTGTTACACTGCGTTGCAAGCTTCTATTATTCTGTACTATACCACCTAAAAACTTATAGTACCTAAATGTCTAACTTTATCTATATTTAACATCCGTGATAATGGATTAATTTACTTAGATAAGGATTCTTATTTAATTGCTAATGTCTGTAAAAAACACTGCCAATTTATTTTTCTTATTTTCTTGAGATATAAAAGCAGTTATTGTAGCTTAAAGATAAAATTTGGATATATGCTGTCAATAACTTTTTTATTGATCTCTATGATGCCGAAGTTTTTGTTGGACCTAATAATTATCGAAATAAATTAAAAGAAACAAAATAAATAAAAAAAAAACACCTACCTACCTTTCTTGCCTACCTTTAGTCATAAATAAAAGTATACCAGACAGTAGCTTCTATAAGAACAAAATTAAAATCAACGCGAATACGTCACGAGTCGTAAGGGCTCAGATATGGCAACCATATGTCCTGATACAACGTTCGAAAACGTCGCCAGCCTTTACCTGCGCGTAATGCTAACCAAATGGTTCGTCGGGACGTACTCCTCTGTCCACATTCCTCGCACCCTCTTCCCGCAATGCCATGCAGCTCGAGAGTAAAGCTACTGGTTGGTATACTTTGTCTAAATTAACAAAGTTGATATTAATAGAATTGTCAGTACGCGATATTTAGCTATTACACACCTGTAATTCTGTTATCTCCAGCGGGACAAGATGATATAGCATCGGGCGATTGCGGGCCCATTTGGAAGGTAAATTTGACGAAGTTTGGGTTCAAAGTAAACAGTTGCGGCGGGTTAGACTAAGTCGACACATGTCCGCTGCAAACGTGGATAGAAATGGACAAACAACAAAAGTTTCCCATCCCTAAGCAAGATAACGCCCACGGTCAGAAACTCTGGTAGGATCACACTACAGGAGGGACGGGGAGCGAAGCGGCGTATATTGAACAGATATCAAAAATATTGCACCGAAATTTGCATCAGGAAAGTCTAAGAATAAATCCTTCAGGTAGTTTTAATTGCAGTATTGTTTTAATTGCAGTTTGGGAGCTAACGGGCCCATGATGAGTTGGCCACGATGACCCATGTGTTCAGGGTCGGTCACACTCACGGGTCAACACCCATCCGACGGCCTCCACGCACGGGGTGCGAACCTGGGTAGGACTCTGGAAACAGTTTCCCCTGGGAATCAAACCTCTGGTGCTCCTGGACGGTCTGCGCACCGTGCGGCGCAAGCCAATCGATTGTGCACTCCGACTAACAGTCGGGGGAGTCTGGAAACTGTATTATTTCCTATAGAGCGGGGGTAGTTGCGTACCTTACGGCGACTGCTCTTGAAATGACCATTGGCCATCCGATCCCGGTTCAGAGCCGGGCAAAGGACGCCTTGGTCCGCGATAGATTCGGTGTACACCGTTTCACCGCTTCGTAAGGGAGAGGACCGCGCAAGCGACCTCGAACTCGGAACGAATCGAGAGACCGGAGAAATCTGGTCACAATTGGAAGTAAGGGCGCGAGTATCTCGAGCCGCCGGGTTTATTCCTGGCTAACTCGCGGTAAGGCGTTGGACTCTTACGGGTTGTGGCGCAGCTAGACGTCGGATTGTTACGTCCAAAGTCTTCTACGCTCACTGCAGGTCGATAGAACGACTAATCGTTAAAACGTCCTGTGGTGACGGGCACGCCCGTTGCAGTTGACATCTCAATATGCAGTATTGTTGAAAATTAAGAACTTTCAATAAAACTCTTCTTTTGAACGATACGACCATGTAACAAGTAAATATATGAAAATGAATAAAAACACAACTGCCGTTACAAAAAGTCAATTACTGCATTTATAATACCTTTTTTAACGATGTTTTTTATGAAATATGTGTGGTTCTTGTAATAATCCATATAAATACATATATTTTCGGAATGTACTCAATCAGACCTTTCATTTGACACCAAACGCGATCTATTTACGTTAATTTATTGACATTTGGAGATTGGGACTGTAAACAACTATTGCCTAAATACTTTCACAGTTAAAGTACCCCATGCCTTTCAGGATGATATAACGGTTTTAAAATTATCACATACTCCTAAATCAGTTCGATTGTTTAGAAGCTATAGTGAAATGAAGAAACGGAGAACATACATAGATGAGCCATAAACACATTACACTATTTTTTTAATGGGAAGTCGTGTAAAAAAAAGAGTGCCACTACACTTACCACACTTACCGGCAGCAACAAGATGCTTGACAGGAAATTAAAAGGTGTGGAGACCGATAAATGCGTGAAATAATTCACTAAAATTGGTCATGAAATAATTCACATAACGATGGAAGAATGGCAAGAGCTGGCAAATGATTAGGAAATTATACAAGAAAGCTACAGCAATATAATATGATTTAGAAGAAATTTAATCAGGAGACAGCAATACTTAACAACAAGTAAATATATTACAAAGAATAAAATACACGAATGCCGTTACAGCATGTATAAATATTTTTATTACTGTTTTTTATGAAATATTTGTAGTTATGTATTTTTCAGATCAGACCTTTGATTTGACACGAAACACGATAGATTTATGTTAATTAATGCCATTTGGATATTTGGACATTTATACAGCTACTTACTCAATATATGGATAATTGGGGTATTCTATAACACTCAGGTTGACCTAACAATACCACACTCTTTTAAATCGCTTTAACTGTTTAGAAGTTAAGGTAGAATAAAGAAACAGAAAACATACATAGATGAGCCTTGAACACATTACACCTTTTTTCTTGGGCAGTTGTATAAAAATAGAGAATAATATAATATTTTTATAGCACCGCACTAAAAACGATTTCTACGGGAACGTTTGCTAAATAGTGGGGGAATGCCACAGACAGTTCTAGGGTTTTCATTTTACAGAAAAGTGCACTAAGAGCAATTGCAGGAGTATCCCGTGACACGCACTGCGAACCATATTTTCTTAAGTACAAAATACTGACTTTTACGTCTCAATATATTTTACAATGTCTACTATGTGCTAAACGAACAAGAGGTAAACGGGAATATGCACTCCCACAATACACGCAGACGTGATGACGTTATCCTGCCTAAAGTACGCCTTACGCAAACACAAAAGTCCTTTGGATATTTGAGCTATAAGCTCTTTAACCAGATACCACTCTCCACAAGAAAGATGGAAACAAAGGTGTTTAAAAGATTTATTAAACAAAAGCTACAATCCACACATGCTTTCTATAAGCTGGGTGATTTTTTTGAGCATGCCTATTCCTTCAAATGGGAATACCTCATTTAAGTTCTTATTGTTTAATAATAATATTATGAATTTAATATTTAATATGTAGACTACAATGTGTAATGTAACATACCTGATCATATACATACGTTGTTTTTTCCAATTTTGTTTTGATACTTCCTATTGTGTGATTATTTTTTGTATAAAGTGCTTGATGACTATTAATATTCTTATAATAATTATCTATTTTATATGTATACTCATGTACATGGATTCAGCTCTATTTTTTTTCAATTTTATTTGTCTGCCGTGTAAATCCGACTTTAGTCAACGCTATTGTCGAATTAATATTTATGCTTTAATCGTTTTATATCTACATTTAAACTGACGAATTCTAATATGCGATAATTAGCTTTAATTCATAATTCATGCTTTTATTGTATATTCTGAATAAATAAATTGAATACTGAATACTGAGTAAAGTGTTACTTATCGGTGCGATTGCGAGAATAATGTTTATGATGTTTTTAAAGACAATTCGCCGATTTTATATTTTTGATGTGCTTGAAAAATGTTGCATTTTCACTAATAAGATTATAATGCACAAACGTAAGCGTTCCACTCATAAGTTTAAAATCAAAATTTAACATGTGTTTTTAAACTTGTACCCAGTGTGGCCACGGCCTCACCTGGGTTTCCTGACTAATACCAAATAGCTTTTTGTTTCACAAGATTAATTCCTCTGTTTCCGCCTCATTTTGATTGCTTTCTTTCTTTTTATTACTCACGTCGGTTTGCGATTGCGATTGAGGCTTTTTTTTTAAGAAGTTTGGAAATGGGGATTTAACTGAGAACAGTCCGGAGACAGAATAAAGGTAACTATAAATTCGTTTGTAGCTTGCCCTTTAAGTATGGTGAATATTCACTAATTTAATATCCTTCAATTTACACTTCAGGTTATCATAGTATCCTATTATACGAAATAGGTCAGATTATCGTTGTTTTGAGGGGTGATCTCGAGGGTAAACTAGTTTGATGTGCTTTTATATGGAAAGTAATTTTATATACAAACTGGCTCCGACCCTTTCGGATAAAAATTAAGGGAGAAATCAAGTTTCACTATTAGAGCTATATTTTTTTGGTATCAAAATTTAACACTGCGGTTATTTCCCACATTACGTGTAGAATTTCGTGTTATTGAAACGTGTGATGACGTCATCATCATCAGCCGGTAGACGTCCACTGTTGGACATAGGCCTCCCCCATAGAATGCCATGACGAGCGGTCTTGAGCCGCCTCCATCCACCTACATCCTGCGACCATGTCATCTTGTGGAGAGACGTCCCACGCGGTAATGACATACAGAATCCAAAAAAAATATTAAATAATCCAAAAAAAAAATACCTCTATATTTAAGAACTAGCTGTTGCCCGCGGCTTCGCTTCGCGTAAAGTTTCAATTTAATTTGTTAATTTTAGTGCGGTGGCGTTTATTCGCCATTTTATACGCTACCTTTAGATATAGGTATATAGTGCAAGACGTCCGCCTTATATGCACGCTACCTATATCGTAGGCATCCGCGTCTTATTCCTCGCCACCCGCGCCGCCTTGCGCTGAACGCTGACCTTGCTGGGCCAGCAGCTGTTGCCGCCGCTTGCTAGGTATTTCGGGGGTACTTGCACGCGTTACTAATTTAATGATATCTCTATAACTATAATACCTAAAAACTTACAATAAATAGCTAATTTTATCTTTATTAACCACCCGTGATAATGGAGTAATTTATTGTGATAATCTGTTTTATTTATTTTTTATTTTATTTTCTTGGAATTATCGAATTAATCATTTACAATAAGTATAATATTAAAACAACAAATGGGAAAAACTTTCCTCTTTCATTCACTGGCTAGTGCTGCCCAACTGGGATATTCCTGTTCCAGTGCAAGCAATTTATATTTTTCATTTAAAAGGAGGGTCGATGAACCAACCAAACACAATTATAATAATAATAATTAATATATATATATATATATAATAATAATAAAAAAAATAATAAAAATTACAATATTATATAGGAAATAGAAATACTAAATACATTAGAATACACATATACGCACATACATACATATAAACACAATATATGTTAAGTCAACTTCAACTTATTCTACTACATCGATCATGGCATGGATAGATAAACGCTCTTCTTGCAACAGCCATTTATTTATTTTGCTTTTAAACAAATGACAATTATTATTGGGGCTGGTTTTTATGTCACTGCTTAATTTATTATAAAGTCTTGTAGCTATGAAAGAGTAGTGTCGCTGTCCGAAAGTCGTCTTCATCCTAGGTACATTCAATTATCACTCAGGAGTTGTCTAGTGGGTTTCGTGAGCGTAATAATAAAATATAATGTCTAATAAAATATAATGTATAATGTCTAAAACATAATGCTAATGTCTTCAACAAACCCTGCCTACATATTTTTTTGAGACCTAAAAACAGTTATTGAAGCTTAAATATAAAAGTTGGGTATATGCTGTCGCTGACTTTTTTATAGATCTCTTCGAGACCGATGTTTTTGTCACATATTGTTTTCACATATATCAAACCGTTTCGTCAGCGAACGCCGATAAAGCAACTCACAAGCTAAATTTTCTCCCCTTGATTTACAAATCTCATGATTTCGTATTGTAAACCAATAGCACAATAAAATATAGCCTATAGCACTCATCGATAATAGAGCTTTCCATCGGTGAAAGAATTTTTGAAATCTGATGAGTAGTTTCGGAGATTACCCCTTACATAAAAAATTACAAACTTACAGACATTACTTCTTTATAATACATATTAGTATATTCGTATATTCTTATAATATACGAATAATAATATTAGTATATTCTATGGCTTCGAAGGGGGAGTGAATGGGTGGTAAGGTGCATGCTCACATGTGGCAAGACAGCTGTCCTAAACCTACCACAGCCCGTCGTAAGTCCGGAATCCACCGTTCACCTCCCAGAAGCGTAATAAATTATATATGATGGGCCCGATTTTTGGTCGGTGAATTCCATGGCAGCTCCGTTTGTATTTTATTGTATTTTATTTATTAGTATAGATTACATCATGATTTAATGTAATGAATCAGATTTTGTTATCGGGGAATGTTGTAAGCAAATATTGTCGTCATTATCAACATAACCTTGTTTGAAATGACATTCTAAACGTATATTTACGCTTATTTTGATGTAAATATAACTCTTTTATTTCCTTTATTGGATAAAATTGTAGTATTAATTTAGTTTACTTTTATCAGAATAATGTTACTTTGTGCTACTTTCAAAGCAAAACACGATATATCTCATATGTAGAATATTTGTTTAGGACGGCGGAGCGGGACACAATCACTCGTATATTTCTTTATTTTCTTTTGAAATCTAATAAAAGGAACATACAAACTGCTGCCATTTTTACAGAGTTCAAACCAATTCAAACTCACGACTTTTTGATATGTTGTTGACGAGGGGCTTACCTACGCCAAAGACAAAAAATCCAGCGGTGCGTGCGCTTACTTTGTTATTACATGTTTAGAGCCCGTTCCCACTAGTCGGGTGTTGCCGCCTCTGTTCACACTAGTCGGATGTTGGATTCGATTGAAGCTGGATCTAATCAGTACCTCAGTACTGTCCAAGAGGCGACACTGCTGAGAAACTATTGGATTTCTTCTTATATTACCATTTTGTTATTACAGTTTTTTTTATAGATAAACGATTTTTCAATCATAATTTTGTTGAATTACTAGGATTTTTTTCAAAACTCCATTACCTACTCGATTATATGTATCAACATTTTCCATGCGATTAATACGGAAATACCAGTAGGTATACTGTAGTTTCAACATGATTCATGTGTCCGACTATAACCGTACGTATACTACTACACGCTGTAATGTTAGAAGCGAGATCCCAAGGTCGCGATGTAATAAAACAACATTATGTTAAAACATTACGACACGGTGAATACTATCACGCCAACACCGGTACGCGTCATGTTAATTCATACGTATGGACCACAGTCCGCGTTTCATAATCATTGTTGAAACTTACGTATTTCCGTGTGTTACATGGTTTTAATTTTGTCAGTGTACAATTTAAGAAGAAAACAAAGTAAAACAATAATAAAAGAAATTGAAATTTTGGTTGCTCAAAATCCCGAAGGATAGATTTTTATCACTGAAGGGAGTTTATCGGGCTTGACGCCCGGCAAGTATGTACAGCGCCATACAAGGTCAGACGTCAGCGCGATACGCCACGATGTTTGGTCGTGCGTGCGGCCGCGGCGTCGGCAAACCAACCGACAATGCTTGACGGAGCCAACGATATAGGGTCATCGATATAGGGATACAGGGGACATCGATGGACGGAACCGACAATAAATCGATGTCGCGTAAATGTGAATAGCTTCTACAAAATATTCTGCCACTGGAGCACTCGACGCTGGCCCAACAAACCACAGGCGTGAACGGGCTCTTACGATGTAGAATGAATATCGTAGTACGGTGCTGAAGCACATTGCTGTTTAGACAAAGACAATGAAGACTTCCGATCGATATACCAGTAACAAAGCCAATGATGTTTTAAATTATTTGCTATATAAGGATTACAAAATATGCTAAACAATACAATATAAAGAAAACCAAAAAGAATTTAAAAGTAACAGTTAAAATCGCTATGTGCGAGTGTATGGATGTTATTGTGTGTTTGTGTGATGGAGAGCGTGTATGTGTGAGGGTGTGTATGTGTGTGTTTGTATGTGTGTGTGGGTGTGTATATCTGTAGTGCGAATGTGCTTGTGAGTGCTTGTGCATGCTAATTCAATCCGATCTGACAATCAGCTTTTCACGTACCTCCTTAACCCCTATAGCCCCGATTGGCTGATATCGGCCAAAACACGATTCAGCGTGACGGCCCCGTTTTAATTTTATTTTAATTTAATTTCTTTTATTTTATTATGTTTCATTATGTTAATATGTTTTATTATAATTATGGATACAGTGGTTTGGCAGTAATTAATGTTTCGGTGAAACAGTGTCATAATTCATTTTTTTTACTAATTTTTACAAAAAATTTTTGGGACATCAACTTGTCAATCGGCTGAGGGACCAAGGCCTGAAGGGTTAACAAAGGATCGACAATTCTGATGGTTAAATATGTCAATATCGTTAAAGCATACATTGTATGCATGCGTAACGCGCGGCAATAACGAATTGGAACCATTATATTAATAATGGAAAATTATATTATTTTGTCACTCAAAAATTAAAAATAACCGAAATTTTATAAATATCATTATTTGCCCCCTCCAACGTCTAACGACCCGCTCGGGATACACGCCTAGACCTTCCGTGCAAAATATGATATTTGACTTCGGCCGGGCCGAGGGTGCGTGGGTACGGGCGGGCCGCGGGGGATTGTTACGAAAAAAGATACTTTTTATAATAATTTTATTTTTATACTATCAATCAACGCTTCTATTTTATAATATTTAAATATTATTTATTTTGAGTGACTTTTAAAGAGAGAAAGTATGGTTTATTTAACGTAAAAAAACGAGAAAATCTTACTTATTGTGACGTTTAGATTAAGAAATTCAAAGAAATTTTGAAAAATCTGACCAGCGCATACTAAAGAGGAACATATGAATTCAATTTTGCGCTGAATATTTTTTTCGATATCTAATTAGTTGTCCATATCTATATGCAGAAAATCAACTAAGTTTGAGGCTCATTTACCTAGTCCTACATTCCGAACTAAAAGGTCAAAAAAATCCTAAATATCAGTCATATTGCCAATTATCGCATACAATGTATTTTTTCATATTGTATGTCTACTTTAAAAAATAGAAAATGTTGACATCTCATCACAAGAGCGCTAGGCGTAAATTTTTGAAGACTAGGGCCTTAAGAGTTCTTATACTTTCATATATTTACCGTCTAATTTGGTGCATTATGAGTCACTCCAGTTCCTAGGTAGCGCCTCTCACAGTGACTCACAGCATTTGTTAGGTTGAGTGCAGCAGAAAATCGGGCAAACAGACTGCGCGATAGTTATGTAGGTGGGTGACCACAAGCGGCATGAAATATGTGACCCATTTTCATTGCATGTCTGCTCTATAATTATGTGGTTACTAAAGGAGAAAAATGGTCACGACAAAGTAATGAATCATCGCAACTGTGTACCGTGTTTTTGCTTCCCGTTAACTACGAGTAAATACACGCGCTATGGGACTGCCTGCGTACCTTTTACATCCATTAGCATTATTATGTATATATCGTGTATGTATGTTTACGAACATATTTTAATATAAAGTTAGCAATTTAGAATTTTTTTTTTCGCTATGTCAGAATTCGTGTAGTATGAGTTACCTTACGTACGCTAAGCAGTGACTATATCTATGGGAGGAGAGAATAAGATAACATTCAAATCGGAATCTTAGATCGAAGTGGTCTTTAATAAATTACTTCGAGACATTCGCAATAAAAGTTCTCTAAAAAGAGTGTGTTTATATTTTTCTCGCAAGGTGTAAAATAATTGATTTATTTTTAGTTTAATTAAATTTTCTACAAAGAAAAGTAGTCATGTACATTATTACCGAATTAAAGAATTTATACATTGTTAAGAACAGCTTAAGAATGACACAGATTACGTAACAAATCGCGCTATGCACATCTAACGAGGCTTCTCAGGCCTGTATAATCGCTCATGAGTCAAAGGTGAAAATTTGTGTAAACCTGTCAGTATCATAATTTTTGAGAAATTAATCAATCTTGACAAAAAGAAACATCGATTTCACGTCATTGGAAATCATTTTTGGAAAAAAATACACTTAAATATATTTTAATAAGATTTATACGTCCATAGAGTTGAATTTAAAATAAAATATATTTAAAAATGTAAGTATTCGACAACAAATATTTTTTTTGTTTTTTGTTAATCGTATAGAATACTGTACTTTATAACCTTTAGCAGGGACCTCTTTTGAAAAGTACATAACACTCAGCACGCGAATCGAACAAATCGAATTATTATATTAGACAAACATACCTACATATTGCAAACATGCAATATAGTGGGTACTGTTGTAGTTAGACCATTGCTGCGAGCGAGTCCGACATCTCAGTAAAAACTGTTGTCATCTTGTCACCCTGAAATTGTTTTCATCTTGTCTTTCACGAAGACAATCTACTCATCTAGCTCCGCCACAAGCCCGCAACCTCAAGATATTGGGAAGGAGTCCCAGCAGGGCCCCTCATGCCCTGCCCAATAAATTTGGACGGATTTCTTCGTCCACTAGTCTGGGTTCAGTGCGGAGTCGCTCCCGTCGTATATATACAGTCTGCAGACCTGTACCTGATGTTAGAGGTAGATTCGTCGTGAGCCCGTGGCGCCTTTTGTGTACGAGTCGGGTTATTTATAAGAATATACATATGACATTAGGTCAACACCTAAAATTGTACTTTGATTCAAGTTTCATTTTGTTAAACTCTTAAATACGTTAAGAATTACGTAGTGAAAGACATTGAAAACTTTCGAAAACTTTTATTTATCCTCTGTTTTTGTTCCGATGCCATGTCGGCTACCGAGCGTTGGCTATCATATTGGCAATAACAATTTTATTGGCCGTCGTTTGAAACAAGGACGTGGTATTATAAAAGGTTTTGAAAATGAAATTGTCGCTTGAATTTTGTATAACACGATGTTTAGGCGATGTTGCAACCGCCGTTGTCCACGGTAGACTCTGGACAACGGCGGTTGTCAGTCGGGTCGTCAGTCGGCTTTTATAATGTCAAACAACCGCGTTAGTCTTCGATTTTAAACGGATGTGGTACATTACTGAAACCATCACCGTAGATTATGATTAGATTATGGCTCAACCATAATCTATATGGCTCAACCGTCCAAGAGCCTTTTGAGGCAGCTCCTCATGTGCGTTGCAGATTAAAACTGCTTTCAAATTGCAGGATATAACTTCAGGCAGAGTTTACTGGGGCCTTCCGAATTAGTCCCCTCATCGAGTAGGCTAACGGATAAGAACTAAGACATGGTTGGACCAACCAATAACACAAACTGGTAACCAAGTCAAATTTGTATGGAACCATTCGACTCTCACCGGATGGAACTAGCATGATAACAATTTTGATAGGAAGGACTAACATGGTAGCTTTTATCCTACCTGCTGTTAACATTACAAATACTGTCATCAGTGGCGGCGGAAGGATAGTTTTTTGGAGTAGGCTGCTGGGAGGACACCTTAACAGGAGGTCTGGGGGCGGCGAGAGGATTCCTAGGTGCACGCGCCGTAGACTCATCGCTGACTCATATACATACGACTGATTCATAATATACGAGGGTTGTATAAAAAGTAAGTTTCCCTAATTTTAATTTCAAATTACGAGAGGCCTGAGATGCGCGAGAGTCTTACCCGGGGTAGCCTTCCTGGCGTGGAGGCTTCTGAATAGGAGGTGAATCGTGAGTTGAGCCGATCCGAGAACAACATGGATCTAATGGCCCAAGTTGCACGAAACCGTTCGCTACCCGTACGTAAACATAGCCAAATCTAGACGCCGTTGAACTACAACATGGACATTTACATTTTTAAAACACTTTACTTGTAAGCAAATCTGCTGCCGAACTGGCCGCCTGGCGCAGGGTGTTGTTGCTTGTCGCAAAGCTACCAGTCTGTCAGGTCGGCCGATACGAATCTTAATTTCAAATTCCCTCGCGATAAGTTGGCGATTGTGTTGCCAATAATGTGTCGAGCATAAAATGTTTATAACATTGTTGTTCTCGCTCGGCGACACTCGAAGAGTAACCCGCTTAAGGATATCGGGCGCATTAGCCGAACGTAACCAAATTTATTTATATGACCGTCAATAACCAATCAACAGTAGCCTCAGGCCTATATTTTATGAGCATTAGAAATGCCATCAGCATTGCACAAATGGAGATTAGAAGTAATCTAGGCATACCTCTAATCAATCTTTTATAAAACAGTTCGCTATTAGGTTAGCAATAATAATGTTTGTTTATTGTTTTCTACTCTTTATTGGAAAATTTCACAATGTGCTAGTTTATTGTTATACTACAATCTCTTACTCTAATTGAGTAACTAGTTTAAGATTAATTTAAGGTCATTCCTACACAATTGTTACGCTTGTATTGGAAATAAATACTTTTATCTTATCCTTATATTATCTTATCTTACAACCAACCTGACTATGAAATTTTTATATGCATGTGTGCATAAAGCATGTGTGTGTGTGTCTTGTTATCAAGCCATAAAATCTAATATGTTCTCGGATCGGCCCAACTTACAGCCTCAGATCCTATTTAGTAGCCTCCCCATGTGAGGGACTGCCCCGTGGAGGACTCTCACGACTCAGGCCTTGTAGATCGGTTTCCCCTAAGGAAATGTCCTCCGGGGCTACTGTACTGTTTGCGCACCGTGAAACGACAGCCAATCTGTTGTGCACTTTGATTAATTACTGAAGGAGTGTGGAGACTGGATATATACTGTCTCCTAAGCAGCGAAGGTGGATGTTGATTTGTTTTCATACCTCTTGAAACGACCTATACCAAACTTGACCCGAGTGGCACTACAAGCAAAGAACGCTCAGGTTCGCGATAAATTCATATCGAATTGCCCCTGTAATACAACAGGTAGAGGCCGCGCAACCGACTTTGTTACCTTCCTACTGCCTTCCTACGACCTTCCTACGGCCCCACTGGGTTACCTTCCTAGTGCCTCACCGTAAGGCGTTGGCCTCTGGCGGGTTCTTGGCTTTGCTGGATGTTAGATTTGTATCGTCCCGAAGACTTCTACGCTCACCTCACCGGAGACAACGATCATTATCATTAAAACTTCCCGAAGTGACGAGTTCGCCCGTTGTATTTTTATTTTTTATTTTATTTAAATCCAAAGCCAAATTTTAAAATGTTGACATAAATAATACAGTATAGAAACGAGCAAATACTTAATCATTGTTTTGCTAAGCAAAGAAAGTACAGATTTGATGGATTTTATCAGCTCCACTACAGTCTATTCTGGAGTGATACCAGTGTTATATTTGTTACATAGTTAACTTTTTTATACATTTTTGGTTAAAATAATGAAAATTTTTAGCATCATAATTAGGAAAATATTAAGAAAATTTGAAGAAAAAAACATCTAATGTTAGTTAGTAAAGCAATAATATTGTCTTGTTATTGAATTCGATCGCTAGAATTGAAATGCAGTTCCCTTGTATCTTAGCAGTAAATAGTGATCCAGATGGGAATCGAAGACGAAACCTTGCAACGTAGGAATATTCCGGTCTAGGTTGTAATTTCCATTAACACAATACGAAAAAATTGCTTTACCTACATCTTAATCAGCACCGGATTAGCAAAGTGCGAAACAGTTTTCTTTACAAAAGCCTCTGTTTCTATAATAACGTCCTCACGTAAACACAGTGGACAGTGTAACAGCAAAGTATATCAGATAGAAGCGTCTCTTAGAAAAAAAAATGAAAACGAAGCCAGGTACCTCACGAGTCCATGCCACGAGGCCGCCACATGTCTACTAATACACCAACGCAGATGTTCAAACGTTTTTAGAAATTCGCCAACTTTGGCACGCGCGTAACGCTAAATAAAATATAAGTCTACAGGAACCTATCTACATATCGGAAATGTTACAACATTTTAAATAAGATAAAAACGAATTTACCGCTTGAAGTGTGTAACACTCTATGATTCGGCGACGTTGCAGCCGCCATTGTCTAGGGTAGACTGAAAGAGCTCTCAATCCGTTGTTACCGTTATTACCGCTGCCGCCTCTGCGTAGATTACAATGGTGGTGGGGGGCGGGCTTGGCGCGCGCGAATTGCGAAAATTCCCCGTGCATTCAACACTCACACGTCCTTGCGCTCGGCGTTCGGCGATGGGAACATTTTAAGTAGAGGGTTCCACTTAGAAAGAGTTTGTAACAGTCATTTTTATTGAAGTTCGGGGTTCTTCTTATTCAAGGGGAAGCCATTGAAATAAGAAGAACCCCGAACTTCAATAGAGACGACGGTGACAAACTCTCTTCTACGTGTAACCCTCTTCTTAAAATGTTCCCATCGCCAAACGCCGAACGCAAAGACGTAAGACAGGATACAGCATATATATATAAGTGTTGTATGCAGAGCAGACTTTCGACATTCGCGCGCACCGAGCCCGCACCCCAGCACCGTTATAATAAACGCAGTGGCGGCATCGGATGTGGCCTACCCAAGGAACAACGTTTTGACAGCTCTTTCAATCTACCCTAGACAACGGCGGCTGCAACATCGCGAAAACGTCGGGTGTTACAAAACTTCACTAGGTAAATTAGTTTTTATCTTATTTATAGTGCCTAACAACCCCGATAGTCTCCGATTTCAATGATACAACATACTGCATCTGAAAGGAAGACACGAAAGACATTTCCCAAGCAAAAAATGGATCATCAAATCAGGAAATAACAGTCATAGAAAGTATGTACGGTTTGTTTCAGTGAGGTTGAAAGAACGTTAACCTGGGCTTACTTTCAAGAGATAAACGAAAGTTTAATCAAACGAAAAAAATCCAAGCGGGCACAATTAAAATGGCTATGGCAGCAGCTGCTGTAGCGGATGACGTCGAAATGGAGGCATATATAATAAAAGCAAATCAGCGTGCGACTATGGAATACTTGACAGCACTACCACATTGCTGACCTCACCAAGACCCTGTCAAGATAATAGCTTGGATAAAGAAACACACTGAAGTTCAAGAATTTGTTGAAACAGGTACAGTTTTTGTGCGAAAATACAAAATGCTTTATAAAGAAAAGAAAAACAAGTAAATATATTAAAAAAATATTCAAAACACGACTACCGTTACATTACGATTTTTTAATGAAATATTTGTGGCTTATGTATTTATCCATATAGATACATGTATATTTCCGGAATTTACTCAATCAGACCTTTCATCAGATACTAAACACGATATATTTATGTAAATTTATTGACATTTTAATATTTAGACAACTACTTACTTTAGTGGAAAGATAAGGTATCGTATGACACTCGGGATCACATAACGGTTCTAACAGTACTACACACTTCTAACTTAGTCTAAGAATTTAGAAGTTATGGTGGAATAAAGTAATTGAATACATACATAGACGTGTAAAAACAGCAAAAAGACCCTAGTTGATCTTAGATTGCCAATTTGTATTCGATATTAGAGTCTTTGTAACTCGTTTTAAGCAACCAAATTAAAATAATTATATATTTTGTAATCGTTTCAACTCTAATATATACCTACTCCAAAAAAATGATGTTTAATATTTAGGTAATAATAATTTAAATGACGTCAATCTAATTGCGCCAATTATTTTGGCCCAGTGCAAAGTGGTACGCGAGAAGCATTCGATATCTGGCCGGAGAGTAGACCACGTGGGCAGGACAAGCTCTGATTTAATATTATACAAGAAACCAATTAGAGGTATTATTATACTATTCGCCTTATAGATATGTCGGATAAAATTAGATAATGCACACTGTTGGCTCCTAACCTCTGTTTGCCTTTTATGGTTTCCAGGTTTTCAAAAATTTCTTTTAACACTACTCTGAAAGTTTAGTTTATATATTGTAGTGTTTTTTGACTGCGCCATAGCTTCCTTGTTACATTTCCTTGAATTCTATTGCACGATGGTATAGTGGACAGGTCGCCTGATCTTACATTGTAAGGTTTTGAGTTCGATTCTCGGCTGGGTCACCATTTTCCGTTGGGATAAAATTAACAGAAATGAATTTCAGGTATGCTGATCGAAAGCAATAACAAGACTCACACAAATGTTACACGCACACATATATATATATATATATATATAAACGCTTCATAGTAGGGTTGGTTAGAAGAGATTGTCGTATGACAACAAACCCGCCCGGGTGGAGTTTCGCAACAAAGAGTATAAAACAAACGAACTGTAAGAGACTGCCATTGCGACTATAAGTTTAGTCAGTCCTTGAGTATTGTATGTTTCAATAAGTATCAAAACTTCAAAAATATGTCTGCGGTCTGCTGGTTTCAGATATTGTGTCAATACAGTAATCTACAATTTATTTTAAATAGAAAAACGCTAAAGGCAATAAAAGTGACAATTAATATATTATTTATAATTCAAATATCTTAGTAATATATCTGGTTAAGCTATATTGTGCTAATTATATGTAGTAATTATATGTTAAAAAATATACAGAATAACATAAATTTAATCATAACAAAAAGTTTCATGCATAAGAAATTAGAATGAAATGCAAAAAATCAAGCATTAAATTTACTAAATATTAAAATATCAATTAGAAATCAAAATGGCAAAAAAAAATTATCCAAAATAGAATTACGACATCTACAATATGCTATTCCATGATAATAAAACAAAGACATTAAAAATCGAATTGTCAATAAACTATAATATGAAACCAATATTTATATTGTCTAAATATTAAAAAGAGAATTTAAATGAGAATTAGGAAATATCCGAAATAGGAATACCGAAACCACGACAAGCTCTAAAAAACATTAATTGCCTATTTAAATGAAATGTAGAAAATATGGTTAAAATTAAAATATCAGAAATAAAATAAATTCAAGAAAACGTTTGTGTATATTTATAGAAATATAAAAATTTTGAAAGTCTTTGTAATATTAACATTTTTGTAAAAATTACTCTTTGGTTTGTAAATGAACAATGTGGAATAGGTTTAAAAATGAATTTACCGCGTGAAATTAGTAGCACCCAGCGTTTGGGCGATGTTGCAACCGCTGTTGCATGAAATCGATGACTATAGCGGTTGTTTGATATTATAAATAAGATAGAAGAATTTCTCCCGTGAAGATTGCAATACCCGACGTTTCGGCGACGTTGCAACCGCCGTTGTTTAGTTAGCTATAATATCAAAACTTATGTTGCTTATTTTAGTTATTTAGTTTGACTTGCCTTGATGCAGGACAGTACCGTCTTAGCTATGTGTGTACTGAGCATTTTTCCATATTTGTGTGTTGAATTTGCCGATTTACTTTATATCTTCTATAACAAAGTTTCCGAATATACAAAAAACATGTAAACAGTTTTTTTTATTAAAAAAGTCATAGAAATAGCTAAATTGGCGCTCGAATACAGGGAGATAGAATATCTGAAGGCATAGAATATCTGAAGGCATAGAATATCTTAAGGAAATGATGATCAATTGAGACTTGTCAGTACTTGATGGACGAGACAGCTTGAGCAGGCCTTCACCCCGCATCAGTTACAGATTGAAAAAGAAAAAGGGCAACCACCTTACTCTCGTCATAAATTTTAGACATTTTTTCCAGCGATGATATTTTTCTAGGCGCACAGGAACGGTCGCTACCGCCCGCCAAGCCATCGTCCAATTTTATTAATTAGTTCATTTGAATCGAAGCAGAGAGTATTTTTAAAGGCAATGTGTTACGAAAGGTGGAATCATCGGTGAACGCTGGGCTATAATGGAAGAGTTGCTGGTATTCTTCACAGCTGACCCAGTTACATGGATCGCCCGTTCATATCGCTCGTCATCTGTACCTACGAAGCGATGTTGTGAAAACGAGTATCATTAATTTGGGCGCCATATGTACGAATAGTTATGTGCATGGATATAAACGAACAGAAAAGAATAAACAGTTTAAATCGATATGATAAAAACATAATTTTAACATTGTGAGTGGATAAAGGATATGGGCAGATGCTCAAAATTCAAAGTTCAACTTTTATTTTTATTCAAGGGTATAGAACTTAAAATTAATATAGTATTTCAATATATATATATATATATATATATATATATATATATATATATATATATATATATATATATATATATATATATATATATATATATATATATATATATATATATATATATATATATATATATATATATATATATATATATATATATATATATATATATATATATATATATATATAAATATATATATATATATATATATATATACATATATATATATATATATATATATATATATATATATATATATATATATATATATATATATATATATATATATATATATATATATATATATATATATATATATATATATATATATATATATATATATATATATATATATATATATATTATATATATATATATATATATATATATATATATAGAGAAAGGGGTCCCTTGTTTGAATTAGGGATTGCTTTATATTTAAACGAGATTGGTTGGTTGTCTTTGACTTGCGAACAGAGATGTAGGTTTACAAGGCCTTTTTAATCTAGAAACACTCACCCTTCAAACAACCAATCTCTAAACTAAGCAATCATCCTTCCTAAATAATAAAATCACTCGATTTATATATATATATATATATATATATATATATATATATATATATATATATATATATATATATATATATATATATATATATATATATATATATATATATATATATATATATATATATATATATATATATATATATATATATATATATATATATATATATATATATATATATATATATATATATATATATATAATGATGTTTTTATTTAAAATAAAATTAGTAAAAACTATATACCTAAAATGGAATTACCAAATCTGATAAAAGTGATAAAAATAATATACCTAAAATGGAATTACCAAATCTACAAACTGCTAATCCAACTTTGAAAGCCTTTTTCACCGCTTTAGGGGTGGAATTTTGAAAAAAAACACGAAGAATGTTTTTGCTTATTTGTTTATTAGAGTAATTTTACAAAGTTTCAAATTAAAAAGTACATCTAATATTATTACTGCATAAAAAAAATTAAACCCCTTTACACCCCTTAAGGGGATGAATTTTGAAAAACATGAAACACCTATTTGCCTATTTCTTTATTAGAGTATTCTTACCAAGTTTCGTATTAAAAAGTACATCTATATCGTTCCTTCACACAAACTTTGTAATCCCTTTTCACACCTTTAGGGGTTGAATTTCAAAAATTCCCTTAGTGAGCGCCTACGTACTAAAAGGAACCTCTGTTTAAAATTTTAGCTTTCTAGGTCTAAGAGTTAGCGCTGGGCGTTAATGAGTCAGTCAGTGAATGAATGAATAAGTGAATCGGAACTTCTCTTTTTATATATGGAATAATTGTACTTTAAGTTTTTTTTTTAAAAAACCTTAAGGTTCTGAAATTTCGGTCTGTCAGACCGTGCGCGGATAGAGGTGTTAGAAAATTTGGCGCTGGAATAGGAAAGTTAAATTGATTGCTAAATATTCTTTTTGAAGTATAATGTGCGCAAAACTGATCGCTCAAGACAGCGTGCAACCAATAACCAATGTCTGTGTCATCCACTGAACAAGAAAATGGCGAACTTTCTCAAATTTATGTTTTCGATCTTGAATGATAAAATTGTTTGCGTGTATTGCTCTATTCATACAATCTGATTGTATAAGTTGACAGTGTTACTAATCTGCAGGCGGAGCGGAGAATGTGTGTGTCTATTTCACCCACACAACTACGTCATTATGCTAGAAAAAGAATACGTTGTTAGTTGTGATGACGCTGTAAATACCACATATATTAACCGCTGAAAAGGAAATTTGTAATAATAATAATAATGCAGTAACTATAACACAGACTCTACATTCATACCTCATTTACACTGCCATGCTTGTCATTATTCTAGAAAAAGAATAACAAAAAATTAATTAGCTGATACGAGTATGTAAATAATTAAAGAAAAATCATAACAAATTGTAAAAAGTCGTCGTCGATGAGATCTTCCGCATTTAATTTAATTTTGTGCGAAAAATGTGAGAACCGCGCCAAACATAAAAAGTTTTAAAAACAAACTCAGAGAACATTTCAATTCTTCCATTTAAATTCCCTTTCCCTTCTCATTCTCCTGTTTTTAAAACCTTAGCGTTCTTATAGGTGTTAAGATGATTTTGGTGTGGCACATCCGGTGCCCACAAAGAGTTAATTATATATTTATTTTTATCCTCTTGTTTTGTGTTTGTCATACTCTTTATATAGGTTAAGTTATGTAGCATCTACTCGCAAAAAATGTTCATAAAGCTGTAAAATATTGCCTGCAGGCAATAAGCTCGTATTTTCTTACGAATAAAGCGCTTTTATTATTAATATTATTTTCTTGTTTACGTCATGTCCAAGGATAATGAAGTTGTGTTTGACGTAGTAGTTAGGCCATTTTTAATATATATTTATTATGTCCGTGTCATATATATTTATTTTCTACCTACCCTTCCAATCAGTGACAAATTACGCGCCGGCCGAGACAGACGTACTCCTGTTTTGAGTGTTCTTGTTTGTGATATAGTAATTTTCGCGATGATGTGATATAATAATTTGAGCTGGTCAGCTGAAGATTTGGAGACATTCGGAGTGAAAAATACAGCAAGGAATCGCGCGAAAAAGAATCGAGAAGTCGCGCGAGAAAGGTGCGTAAACTTTGATGGCTTCTCCTCTCCACAATGATGATTATAATTCCATAAAATAACCAACCTTCCTTACAGTCCATTCGATATATACCTATTACTAAACTTAAACTCAACACGCAGGAAAACACTCACTTTACTTATAATGTAAGGTTGTGTTGGAGCAGCTTCATTTATTCCATAACTATTGGTATTTTTTCGATTATTTCCCATTAATTTCTGTTATTCTAAAATTATTATTAAAATTTAGATAAAATTTTGCTTTCATTTTGTTCTTTAGAAAAAAACATTAAAAAAATACATATCCCTTTACAACCTGAGACATACAATCTTCAATAAAGTGGTAAAATGTTATTTCATGCCTTCTATACTATCTAAAGAACTTAGGAAAAACACAAAAAAAAATCCTGTTCTAGTTGGTATTCAGCAATCAGACCCTCACGTTCGTGAGGTTTAGGAATAATTTATAAGTCGCATGATCGTGAGTTTGTGTAATTAACAGAATTAGTTGGAATAAAACACAATATATTTACACAGAATAACAGCTTTTAATGTTTATTAATTAAGTTTTATATATTTTCAAGAAGTTAGATTTTTAAATTATTTTTTGTGATAAATCTTGAAACAGTTTTTATCGCGTGAAAGGCACAAGTACACGTCGCATTTGTCACATTTAATTTTGGAACGACTGCTGCAGTTTCCATTCGACAGGTTCTCGGTGCTTTTATATCGTCACTGATGGGGTAGTGCTCGTAGCCATCGTACCGTTTAGCTTCAGATGGCGCATTGGTGGGCCGGTAGATTTTGTAGTTTCGATGAGGAGCCGGCGGATGATCATCTTCCTCAGATTCCATACGACCTCTTTCTGGTGTACTAGACAAGGAGTCGGCCACATCCATGCGAAAGTCGAGTAGTGCCATTGTGTCTTTTCTTAGTAAACCGTTTAGCAAACAGTCGTTTTTATACGGCCTCCAAGAGTTTACCAAGGCGAGATCGAGAAAGTGAATTATCACTTTCAGTGTCCATTTCTTAGTTTTAATGAAGGTTCTGTAATACTCCATCTGCTGATCAAGTACGTTAACTCCCCCCATGTATTGGTTATAATTTTGCACTATTTTTGGAGCTGAAACATTGACATAACTTTTAAGAGTTTTATCCCATCTGTTCACATTAGTCGCCACCCCGGAGCCAGTACAGTTTGATGCTAGTAACACTGACTTGTTATCTTTCCATTTGACAATGACAGTAGAGTTGCAAACAAACTGCTCAGAGTCACCGCGATTCATCTAGGAATCTTTTGTAAATTTGATTGCGGCTCGGTCAGGAATTGGGTTCTGCATTATTGTTCCTGTAGAGTGCAGTTTTAACTTTTCCATCTCTTCAATTAATGGAACTGTGGTGAAATAGCGGTCGTGGTAAACACAGCTGCCAGGTGGAATACTCTTAGCCAAGTACAATATTATAGAAGGTCCAAGACCGAGATTTGTATCACCAAACATAGATTTTGCCCCTTTGTAAATGTCGAAATCTAGCATTAGCCCATCGCTAGTAGTCAAAACAAAGTTTTTTAGGCCCACAGGTCGTGGCTTATTTTTACAACTTGACGTAGTTTACAGCGGCCTGTGAACGGAATCATCTGTTCGTCTATGGAATAGAACCCCAGCCTCTCTAAATGATTGCAGGTTTCCTTTATTTTATTTATCATTGGCTGGACTTTCCATAGCGGATTGTCCTTTTCAGTTTCAGCCGGACTGTCGGAATCAACTACATGGAGCGCATTGCGAAGGGTAAGAAACCTGTCCCTTGGCATTAAGTCACAGATCAACCCCAACTTCGTACCAGCTCTCCAATACATTGGAATTCTGGGGTAAGGAATACAGCCCATGATAATATGTATAGCAAAGAGCTTTGCAATTTCAGCACTTGTGCTTTTTAGCTCTCGGCCTGTTGTGCGTAGATAATGAACATTAGTACAATGAGTTATCTTGTCTAAGAACTCATTGCCAAAATAATCATGAAAGTAATCAATTGGGTGCCTTACCGGTTTCGCAGGCTGTGCAGAATAGGAGTGCGACTTATCTGGAACCTGCTTCCAAATTCGTTTTCGCAACTGAACGTTGACTACTCCCAGGTGTAGACGCTGATCTTATTCCTAGTACGTTTGTAGCGGATTGCGATCTCTCACCTCGTATGTCCTTTACTGTTGGAACTGACCTTCCTCGATGAACATTCTTTCTCGTTCGGGTGGAAGTACTTGGTAGCGATGCACGAGGTGACTGCATCACCGGCGGAAGACTCATTGGTGAAAGAAGAGAGCTATCCATGGCAACATTCTCATCAGGCTCTTCATCCGAGGAACCTTCCTCCGCTGTTTGGTTGAATAAGTTATTTGGCTCAAATTCAAGTTCATCCTGGTCCAATTATTCTATCTCCGAAAGACTTCCATCATGTAATATATCGTATATCTCATCCGGGTTGACTAAAATGGAGAAAACTACTCATTAGGTACACTAATAATCTGATATGACGAAAAAATAACTTTTCGTGTTACAACCGACATTGCACGATCGTGATAGTTAAACTTTCGAAGAGGATAATGGAAAAACTACTCATTATTTTTTTCAAAAATAGGTTAATACTTCTTAAACAACTCATTAACAAACAGTTAGCATATTGTTTTTCTTAAATTATGTTATATTAATCAAAATATGAATTACTTACGTGAGCGGGAACTGGAGTTAAAAAATGCAGCCATGCCGATCGAGGTCTAGAGGCGACTGATAAGAACAAACAAGTTTGCACAGTACGTATGTATTTTTTCTCGCGTTCACAGATAGGCTCACGAACGATCGGGGCCAGTTGCGTCCGCAAAAGTTATTTCGTTTAATGCCTAACCTTTTTCTAAGTACAAACTCACGATTGTATCAAACAGGTTGTAAAGGGATATATTAATAATATACATTATATCAAGACCGGTTACTGAAAAGGCCATTAAATAAAATAATAAAATATACTTTTAATTTTAATTTAAACAATAAAATTTATTTAACAAAAAATAATGAGGTGGCTGCGTGTGTTTGCGTAGGTATGTAAAAGGTTCAGGCAATTAGTTTTTGATAAATTGAATTTATGTACCTACACTCTGTGACTATTTCAGATACATTGGCTAAAACCGCCTCTGTTCAGATGAACTCGATGAATCTTTTTATATTATACAAAATAATCATTATCGCGGTTTTTTTTCTATAAATTATTATTATAGTTTTAATCCAATGACTGTTTGCAGATAATACAGATAATATGTTATCTGTATTATCTGCAAACAGATCAAAACAGACAATATGTTATTATTGATCGATTGCAATTGTATTTATTGTTATAGACTTCATTCATTATCTGGTGTCGTATTTGAAAAATTATTATTTGCATAGTCGTAGGAAGTTTTCCCATGTATCACTGAGAGAATGCCTCTCTTCCAGCAAATACAGTAAATGTCAGATGAGCTCGTAAAATACCAGAAGTGTACATTGACTCATCAAAGGCGGCAGCATATGGTGATATTCGTGCTTAGTAGGACAAAAAGATCAGATGCAAAGGGAAAAAAAGTCTAAAAGAAGCAAGTGCCTCACTCGGGCGATTTACGACGCATGCCGCCGAGCGAAATCGGAGACCCGAGGAGACGCGAAGACTGCCGACGACACATGGTGAGAAATTGCTCTCATTCGTAACGAAAATAGGCAATGGAAGACGACGCATGGATAGATAGGCGAATGGGAACGAAATGTGGATCCGAACACATAGAGCACTCACTCACACGAACGTCCTCGCACTTTTGATCGAAATGCGTAGGGTCGCTGCAACTTAGTTTCTTGCCTGAAGTTGTTTGCTACCAAACAAATGTATCCTGACGCAAGTTTAGTCGTAGTTTGGCATTCAAGTGGGTACTTTAGTTTATTCAGTACGCAACTTCGAGTTATCTTGCTTCACACCCCTTTCACCCGCATCTTCAGATCCTCGTTATTAAGTGTAATAGGAATTACTCAAGACAACAAAACAAACGAGCCCAAACTCGACTATCTTAGCACTTTCGTTTAGGGAGTTATAGTGGCTATCTTCGGTCTCTATCTTCAGACCCTCGTTACTATATGTAATGGAAAGTACTGTCCTACTGACTGTCCTACCATATGCCATCACGTAGTTCCGTCCCTTAACCCCGGCTCCATCATCAAATCAGCTCGATGGTACCATAGGTGAAATTATTGTTAAAAGACCGCCAGTTCCTCACCGCCTCTTAATGCCCGAGTGTCTCAACATGAAAGTTAATGGGCCCTTGCTGAGTTGTCCACGAAGACCCATTATATTCAGGGTTGGTCACACTCACGGGTCAACGCCTATCCGACGACCTCAACGCATGAAGTGCGAGCCTGGATAGGACTCTGGCCTTACGGTTAGTTTCACCTTGGAATCAACCTTCTGGCGCTCCTGGACGGTCTGCGCACCGTGCGGCGTAAGCCAATCGATTGCGCACTCTGACTAACAGTCGGGGGAGTCTGGAAGCAGTACTGTTTCCTATAGAGCGGGGCTGGTTGCGGACCTTACGGCGACTGCTCTTGAAATGACCATCGGCTACCCGATCCTGGGTGAACAGCCGGGCAAAGGACGCTGTGGTCCGCGATAGATTCGGTAAACACCGTTTCACCGCTTCGTAAGGGAGAGGACCGCGCAAGCGACCTCGAACTCGTAACCAATCGAGAGACCGGAGTAATCTGGTCACAATTAGAAGTAAGGGCGTGAGTGTAGGTCCGCCGGGTAACACTCCTGGCTATCTCGCGGCTAAGGCGTTGGCCTCTTACGGGCTTGTGGCGTAACTAGACGGTGGACTGTTTCGTCCTCAAGTCTTCTGCGCTCACTCCAGGGAGATAGAACGACTAATCGTTAAAACTTCCTGAGGTGACGGTCCCGCCCGCTGTAGTCGACAACCCTAGTTATCTCAACATGAAGACGTTTTATTAAGATAACTATTATAAAGTATACTATACTGCCAGTGATTTGACAAAATGCCCCTCATTGAACGAAATTATAGATACGCGCCGACTGTATTAATTAGTAGATTGTAATTAGATGGAGAAGTAGGCAATGTTTACACTTTGGCACATGGCGATAGGATCGTTAGTCAAGCGTGTGATGGAATGGGACAGTGTTGGCTTTCAGATTCTTGATGACTATGAAACAGCATAGCTCCAACTTAAGAAAGTAATTAAATAATTAATATATAAGGAGACTGCTGTATCTTGATTTACCTTGAAAAACTATTATGACTGTGCACGAAACCTTTCTCCACGCAGTGTTCCTGCAACAGCCCTTTGGTAGAAGTAGCGATTTTTAATTTGATAGTTGTGAAGGTTCTTAGTTTGTTTCTTTCCATATACGAGTGTTTTATGTGCGGCATCCTTAATGTGGGTAAACGAATACGAACAATTAGGTAAATTTTTGAATAATAATTTGAAAAGTTTTATGTTTTGAAAAATATCATAAAAAGAGTTGAACGCGTTGAACGCGTTGCGTCATTTAACGGTAGGTAAAGTATCTCGAATATTGTTTATTCATTATATTTTAGCTAATGCTTCATCAAGCAGAGCTTAACGGTTCTGGGACATTTTTTCAAACGCTTCAAACGTTTGTTTTTCAATCTTTTCAACCCATTTTTTTTATGAAAAGTTGTCTGATTATCGCATTGATTAACCCACTTCAAGGACGATGCAAATAAACAACTTAAGGAGTATATAAATAAACTCGGTTGTTTGTCCTTCGATTAAGATGTATACTTCGACGATATCCTTCGAATATAATATTGGCTTTCCTGGCAGCCTGTCAAAGACTTCATCGCAGTCAATAAAGCATTAAAATATTGGCTGATTGTTATCCCACATGGAAACTAAAAATGTGTTATGTTTCGAAAACCTCCTCTTAAGAAAATATTGTTGGTAGCTTTGCATTTCTTAAAGATGTTTTCACGAATTATCCGGAAAAAAGTCTTTAAAATGTGGATTACCAATGTGATTGTATGATATTTATTGAATATTTTTTATTCGGTAACTGGGCAGTGTTATCAAATGGAATTTTAGTAAAAAGGTCAACCATAGTTTCCAGGTGGGTACTATCTGTTGATTTCAGTAGGTCGCGGACGCGACTGATAGTATGCACAGTCGTTTGGGAAGCGGCTTTCGGATCTCTATCGTACGTCTGAAGCCTCAAGGTCACGTCTCGCCTACTTACGTCCGATAATGTGCACGTCTCAATAGACATTCATTACACAGATACCTTTAAGTCGCGTCTGTAAGCCGCGGCTAACGGACACGTCCAATAAATATGTTCGCCCCTCAATTCAAATATTTACTTCGCATTTAACTTGCGTACATACACAAAACGTAACGAGAAAAAAAGCATTTTTTTATTTTATTTTAAATAATTGACTGACTATGCGCTCCACTACAACAAACCATCAAAGAAAACAGCATCGCCACTTTTTGTTATTGTTATTGTTATTGTAAGGATTAAAAACGAATTTAATAGAATTTTAGGCAATTCCATATATTTAAATGTTATATTTTAGTTAGGTATAATATCCTTCTCCCGGCGTCTATATTTCGTGCATATAATTAAAGATAGATTTACTTCATAATGATTAGTTTGGAGGTGATACGTATAAATAGTAAAAGAAATAGATAAATAGTTTCAAACTGTAATAGTTAATAAAGACAACGATAATTTGTAGGTTATAGCACTTGTAGTACTTAAAGTATTGAAGAGACACATTGCACTAAATATGTAGAATGACATCTTTATCAGTTATATTATAGTCTGTTTTATAATACGCTTTTTAATATTTTTTTAATACGAGACTAAAGTTGTATCTCGGTATATTTGAACAATTCTTTATATTCTTATATTTCCTTGCGTCTGTGATTCATTTAATTATCTTTGGCTTTTCTTATAAATTATGCAAAAAATATAAACATATTTTCAATTATTATTACATTTATTTTTTATTATTATAATTCATATATTTAGAACAGATTTTTTTTTGTTATATTCAACATTTAGCTTTAAACGATACAGATGAAAGTGTGTTTTAATTTGTAACGCGATCATTGTATCTAAGAGTATTTTTTAACCATCATTAAATCATGATATTCGATATTATAATACTATTTTATTGACATAATAATAATAAATGGCTGATAAAAAGTAATATAATTCTAAATTTGAATACTGTAAAAAGTAAAAAAATATTATAAACATAATTAAATAAAGTTAAATTTTAATTTACGGTTTAAATTGTCCAAATTGTCCAAATGAATGCATATATTATTGATTATGACAATGTATATTTAATTTATACATTTCGATATAATTTTATATGTTTTTTAAAATGTTTTTTTTATTTATTATATACGTCATATAAAAAAAATAATTTTCTTTCGCCGTTACAGATTAAATTTAATTTAATATAACATTTAGATTTCTAATACCTATTTATTATTTAACGTTAAATTATTGGAAATCCAAAAGTGCAGCGACTAGAATTTTAATTTATTAGAATAGAATAAGTTTATTGTGCTATTATAAAAACATTACATTATGAATATTACACTGGTTTTATAAAAAAAGACTGTGTATGCACAAATGGCGGACTTATCGCTATAGCGATATCTTACAGACAACCATTTGATAAACTAATTCCTAATTGTCACCGTACAATACACACAAAAGTATTAAGGTAAAATTTAAAATAAACTTATTCAAATATTTGTCAATTACTTATGCTAAGGTTGCCCAGGGAAAGATAAAGGAGAAGACAAGGTGAGGTATTTAGTTAGTGGCTGTGTAAAAATAAATGTTTCTTCAACAACTTTTTGAAAGTGTGCAACGAAGGTGCATGCCTGATAGAGTGAGGGAGCTGATTCCATAAACGAGCAGAATGGACCGTAAAAGAGTGCGTGTAAACAGAAGAATGCTGTATCGTAATGGCGAGTGTGTTATCCCGGCTTGATCGAAGTGGAAGACCGTGGCCTCCCAAAGGGTGGAAATTCTCCTTGAGATAGGAGGGTGAAGTGGGGTTATTGAGTATGTTGTAGAGTAGCAACAACGTATGCAAATTTCTTCGATCGCGAATAGGAATCCAATGAAAGTTGCTCACGAAAGAAGCTAACGTTGCCGAACTTTCGCAACATAAAGACACACTTCAGGAATATATTTTGCAGACGCTCCAGCTTATTCAAAATAGCCTCACTGGCATCTATATGACACACATCAGCGTAGTCAAGTATTGCCGTTAAGATGTGGACACAATAATTTCTTTATATTCAGAGCTTTAATTGTTTACATAACCCATCAAATATAAACCCTGCTTTTTATTATGTTATTCATGTCTTGAAAGTCGGAAAAGAAACTGCTGGAAACCAAATACAAGGAATGTTTAGTTAGTTATCTTTTAGTATCCCACCTATTTTAAATTAATGATAATTTTTGCCATATCTAAACAACACACTTATTAAATCACGACGACCTCGTATATTTTATTTCATCTCAGGTGAAATATTACTCTCCAGCTGCGTTGACTTTTTAGATCAATAGAGCGGACAGTTTCAAATACGCCCATAGACTGGTGCTTCTTGGGTAATATTTCATATTAAAAAAACAAGTCTAAAGGTAATAAATCCCAATCTGTGTCGCCAACTGACTAATGATTCGCTTTAGAAAACGGCCAATTTGAAGCTCTTTTATAAGCATCTTCATTTATAGGCGATGGAAGACTGATCTGCTCAGGTTTGGGGACCGGTTACTTTACCCGAAGGTAATCCAGGTAATCGAATTTGTTTATTTTATTCATTTACTCTATTAGACCACATAGAAATACATTGTAAGTAATAAAACAGCTTTTGTCGCTCCTAACCAGGCAGAGCCTGTTCCAAGGAGAACGCCAATAAAAGGATTATAAAAAAATCTTCCAAACAAAAAAAAAATCTAATTAAATTAGGTCAAAAATTAAATAATCAGTAGACCATAATAATTTCAGAACGATATATAAAAAATAATGAATAATATTTAGTAGTAATAAATAATAATCAGTAATAAGTTCTTAAATATTATTAATATAGAACATCAAAAAACTTTTGCATAGCAAAAAAAAAATATTTATTTTAAAATTGTCATCATTTTTTTTTCTTTCTTCTACCAAGATGAGATTACCTTTTTTTGTAAAGCGATATTTTTGTCATTTTCTGTTTTTTCCCAATACTTAACGTCTGACACTACTAAATGAGGTAAAAAGCTGACTACAACAATAACATTTCAAAATACATGCGTTACAGGAAAACCAATTAACAAAGTAATAAATTACATACATAAATAATTACAACATAAATTTCAAATTACCGATTTTTTAATGAATATATTATAATTTTTATTATTAATTTGAAGAATCCTTTACTCTTTGTTATACAGACTGAGGGCGAGTTTTAATTAAACGGCATCTATGAAGTGGGTGAATCAATATGAACAAAGGAGCAACTTTTGTTTACAAAAATGTACGAAAAACATCTTTTTTTGATAACTAGAATTAGTTTTTTGAAATTTTTTATAATTCTATTATCCGAAAAACAAATAGAGCTGTCAACTACAACGGCCGAAACCGTCCCCTCAGGAAGTTTTAACGATTGGTCGTTCTATCTCCCGTGAAGCGAACGCAGAAGACTTGCACAAAACAGTCCACCGTCAAGCTCCGCCACATGCCCGTAAAAGGCCAACGCCTTCTCCGCGAGATAACCAGGTATGTTGCCCAGCGGGTTTACACTCACGCCCTTACTTCCAACTGCGACCAGATTACTCCGGTCTCTCGACTGGTTACGAGTTCGACGTCGCTTGCGCGGTCCTCTCCCTTACGAAGCGGTGAAACGGTGTAAACCAAATCTATCGCGGACCTCGGCGTCCTCTGCCCGGCTGTTCACCCGGGATCGGGTAGCCGATGGTCGTTTCAAGAGCAGTAGCAGTAAGTTTAGCAACCACCATCTATAAGAAACAGTACAGCTTCCAGACTCTCCCGACTATTAGTCAGAATGCACAATCGATTGGCTTACGCCGCACGGTGCGCAGACCGTCCAAAGGCGCCAGAAGATTGACTCCTAGGGGAAACTAGCCCAAAGCCAGAGTCCTACCCGGGCTCGCACTTCATGCGTGGAGGCCGCCGGATGGGTTTTGACCCGTGAGTGTGACGAGCCCTGAACAAATGGGTCTTCGTGGCTAACTCAGACAGAAAAACAGTATAAAAATCGTTGAGTGCGCTACGCTATCTAGCGGTGGGTAAAATATCGCGTATTTTGCTTATTTGCGATATTTTACCAACCACACTTCTCAAACTTTTATTCAAGTCGTTCGAATTTACAATTTTTTTCTTTTTTTTTTGTTTTAATTCTCCACAAATGTTTTATGAAAAGCTGCCTCATTTCTCGTACTGATTCACCCACTTTAAAGATGCCGGTTAATTCAAACTCACCCCATATAGATTCGGATAACGATTGGCGAAACAACCGGCCCCACGTAGTCTTTCCATAAATCAAGATATTCGTAATTTTTGTGAAGTCATTTTCATCAGCGCTGGCGTGGGATGTGGAAGATCCGCGGACTAGAGACGCGGATGATAAATGCGCTCAAATCGAGCTAAATCGACCGCCGACCGCAAGGTACGGGCGGTACGGCGCACAGTGGGTCGGATTACAAGTTTTTTTTTGTCAAAATGGTAACATAATTTGCAACTAGTTAACATAAAACCATTAAGTGATGTATATGATGAATATGATGAATAACGAAACTAGAGCGATTCAAAATTGCACCTTCGAAATAAATCCACAATCTCTGTGACGTTTTTCATTTAGTAAGTACAGCCTATTTATTGTACCGTGCTACATTGGCGTTGTCCTGGAAATGAAAAGCAACTCACAAAAAATCAAATTACAGATTCCAAATTTTAAATTGGGCACTATTAGCCGGAAATAACGAGTAGTTATGGTAGTGACTTACAGAGGTCGTTCTAATGCACCTAACATAGCCAGCAGATACATAGATCATGAAATAGATTGGTTAGTGTCTGAAAGTATAATTGATAGAATAATAGTAATAATAATAATAATAATAATTTTATTAATTCAAAAACATAAATTTACAATTGTATATAGTCGCAGAATCTGCATAACTAGGCCATAGCCCGTACCAAGGAAAACTCTATGTATGGCAAAGATTTATTCATAAGCACATAATATTAAAATGAAAAATACAAAATATTATAAAATATAAAATAGATAAGCGAATTCAAATTAAACTTATAATTATATATTTAAAATATTGATATAGCATGGTCATGGAAATAAATATTAATATAAAATGTCGTAGTATGAAGTTTGTAGAACAAATAAATAAATAGTATTAAAATATAAAGTTTAGTGCAATGTATGACAATAATAATAATGCAGACCTTTACTTTAAAATATGACTTATTGCCTTTTCCACCTCATTTCTACCAAGTTGAAGTAAATGTTGTGTAATTTTAGATTTTAATTGGATTGACTTAGTGTGTTGGCATGTTTTTTATAGATTCTTTTAGATGGATATACATTTTTGGTCCTATAAAGCCAAAGTGTCTTTGGGCGAAGGATGTTCGGGTTTTCTGTACAATGTGTTTACAGGTTGTGGCGCTCCTTGTTGAAATTTTATGCTCAGCTTTAACGTAAATATCTTTAATTTTTAGGTAGTTAAAAAGGACTGTTTTTGCTTATATCTGCCTGATATATCTGCTCTGCAATATACTCGTTACGCGTTATCTTTCTATTGAGATATATCCCATAAATTTTCAAATGGCTATCTTCATTTTCGCCGAGAAAAATATCATTTTGGTTTCAGTGGTCGGCCAGGCAAGGCACGGCGTAACTCAAGGTACAACAATTCGGCAATTTAATTGTCGGGTTATTTTCGGAAGACAACAAAGTGCTGATTAAGGTTTGTTGTTACAGGAATACCAATGTAGCCAATTAGAAACACAATCGTGCTTTCGCCGTCTATAATATCCGGTAAGCCCACTTTTAAATACCCCATTTAAATTATATAATCCAATTGAAAATTATTTTATCTGTCAGTAGTGAATTCTTATATACACCGTGAGTGTTTTATTAGTAATATTATATCCTTGTAGTGAGTAACTCGGTACAATGACAAAAAACACTTTTAATAAAAATGAAAGAAAAATAAACTTCTTTATATTTGTAATTTTGAAAAACTTGCGTATTAAATGAAAGTTTGACATGCGTTGACTGCGCCATAATGCGGTAGGTAAAATATCGCGAAAATTGCATGTTCGCGATATTTACCTATCGCTAGATAGCGCAGCGCGCTCGACGCTTTTTATACGCTTTCTGTTTCTTTTTATTAAAAAAAAAATTTTTTTTTCATAAAAACTTGCTTATTTGCTCATACTAATTCACCCACTATAGGCATGTCACTAATCAAAAACTAAACCTGTATAAATATAGTTAGAACCAGTTCAAATGCGAATCGCTTTTTGAGATTTAGCATTGTTTAACACCGAATCACCTGTGTCCGCATGGATGAGAGAGAAGTTTACGACATTTCGCGTAGCTTCTATATCATTAGCTGAAAATATGTAAAATGTTCGCTATGCGATCATCGCCAACATAGTATATCTCCCCCTCCCAACTGAACTAGTGATGAATTAAAGGTAAAATTCTTATAAAATGCACGTTTTACTTCATTCGCAAATTTTATACATAAGTTACGACAGGGGCCCTTTACACCCCAACCTCATCCTGATCTGTATCAATTATGCTGCCTTCATTGAACCTAGAGGAATCGCTAACACCTGGGTGATCAGCTAGGTTATCCAGCGTTTAGCAGCCGTATCAGTGACGTGCCCTGGGCACAGTTGCTTGCGTTGGTGAATGGGGCAAGCCCGACATAACTTTTGTGTTTTTACGCTTTTTATAGTAAAAAAAATGGTACCTCTTTACTCTTCAATCTTCAGTTTGATATTTACTGCTTGTGTCGTAGATGATTCAATAAAGCACACTGAAGAAATGCTTCTGGTAGACAGAATTTAACATATAAGTACTTATCACCAGTCGCATACCTCCGGTGGCTATAACAAATGCTGTTTTATCTTCTTGAGCGAGTGAAATCAAGTTAGGACAGAGCTCACCACAAGAGACAATATCCTCCGTTGTTTATCAGGCAATAAAAACCACAAATCAATTGAAATTATACAATAAAAAATGTTATGTGAACTTGCTCAAAACAAAGGAAACTAAATACGGAGCACGCTCGCATTCTACTTCATGCTAACGCAAGCCTAGCTTATGCGTCAATACAAAAGTCGTATAGATACTAGGTACATATATTGCTTTGCGTAAATTACCACAGGTTAGAATGAAAGAACCGCTGATTTTGAAAGCCCCGCTGCAAGCCCATGTGTGCAAGGGAGATAACTAGCTGAACTCAACTCGTAAGATTCTCTCAATCGGTAAGATTGCAGCGAGAAATTGCCGCGTCGATAAACTGTTTTGTCGCGTGGAGCAATCTGTGCCCTCGAGATAGCAATAGGCGCTCGCAAATTCATTTATTTTAGCGATCTTTAGTTTAGCGATATTTTTGAGGAAAAGGCAAGCCAGGCTTTTCGGCTTGTATGAAAGAACCGCCACTGAGCCGTATACCAGCAATAATTATAATTTATTGTTCATCTTTTAAAGCCGCAATTATATTAGGGCCACTCCGCGTGTTGCAACGCGTGGGATTGAATTTGATTTAATATATTTAGTATGAAAATGATTATATTACACATGGCGCGCGAGCTGACGCCACGCAGATCACTCGATTTCGATCGGCGTGGAATCGGTGGTAGGGGAAGCCACGCGTTATAATCATCCGCGGGCACTCGCATTTGCGCGCGTGGCCGAGCAAATGAGCAGACGCATACCTACGTAATTGTATTTTTTTTGCATACCTACGTATTTTTTTAATATAATTTTCAATAAAAGGGTGTAAGTATGTAGTCGAATTGTATTTTTGTCAATCTGAAATATTGATGAAATCTAGTTTCGTCGCTTTCCAGTTTCTCTTACTGTTTTATTGAATGCACCCAATATTTCCTCTTCTTTCTTTTCTAGTACCTAGGGTTAACATAAGTAGGTAGGCAATATTTTCCTTAGCATTCGTATCTGAGTAGGAAGAAAATATTGTAGACAAATGCGGGCGATGACGGCCACGACTGAACTGACACGGCACGACACGACACTGTAGTGGGACAGCGTTGCAACACGCGGCGTGGCCCTAATATAATTGCGGCTTAAGTTGTTGCCGATTAAGAATACGTATAGTTATAGTATCTAACTATTTTAAAATTAATCCCATTTTCGGTATGCTCGTTATATTTATTTAATTTCATGAAGGTGCGAGATACCATTATAATAAGGTCAAAGCATATTAATTCGAGGTTATACCTTATAAATATTAATAGAGTGATACATATCTCTTAGTGGAAAATTATATTCAGTGTGAAGCTCTTTTGAATTATTAGGAATAAATTATTTACACAATTTTATCCCTGTAATTCTGAGAGATTTTAAAATATTAATAAATTTTCGTTTTAATTATTTAAGTCTTTCTAGCACTCTGTGCGGCACGACCGCCTCGCACACAGCGCACACACTTTCTATTCTGTTTGTTATTTCATTTTTAAATTGAGCGATGCACGGTCAGATGAGAAATATTTCCTACGATTGAAATGAAAAATAGGCCAGTTGAAAAACATACGGATACTCTGAATCAAAAGCACCAGAAGACTTCGTTGCGAAGAGATTAGAAATAGTAAATTTATTTAACAATTTATACAAGTATGCATAGACAATATTGTGAAATCACAAATAAGTTTAGCATGAATAAATATAAACTATAACTATAAGTATACAGGTTAAAATAAAAACGAGCTGGTGTTTTCAATATCGCGCTGAAAACCATTTTCAATGCGATTACTTTGTCACTAGGCATTCGCTTGTATCGAAGTAATAATAAAATAATAACACTTTGTTGAACAAAAATTGCCGTTTTCCACGGACAGACTAATCTCACAACAGCGATCTTTTACAGGCAACCAGAGTGTTGTCGAGAGAATTCCCGGGTAATTTAAAAAAGATGCTGTATGTACTTATTATAAATACTATACATAAACACAATATTTAAAATCACTTATAATAGAGCTGATGGTAAATAATATTTATTTATATATTTGTTACATCCTGGTAGAGAGTTAAGAGTGCGATCGTTCATATATAATTTGTAAATATTTATATAAGCAGGTAATGAACACAACCCATACGATCATTCTAGACCAGTGTTTCTCAAAGTGGGCGATAACGCCCCCTTGTGGGCGCTGGTGGCCTAGAGGGGGGCGATAAGGGGCTCAGAAAAAATGGGGGGTGTTGAAGTGGTTTAGGGGGGCTATGGATGAATTGTAATTTCATCTACTTAATATTTTAAAATTCACTAACATTAAAATCTAGGTACCTACTACACAACATAGATTATTTAATCCATATTTCTGCACTGTTTGATTGTATACAAATTAAAAATATTTAACGTAGCTTTCGTAGCCCGTGAGTAAACAAGTTTTAACAAGTTTTTGTTAAATAATGCGATTTGTACAATCCTGCATCAATCTTGTTCTTACTTGCTCAGTACGATTGAGCTTCGAATGAGATGAACGAGTTTGTGCATGTTTGTCTTATTCCTGTCGGTGCGTGCTGTATTTCAATCCTATATAAAAGCACGTAATATTTCTTTTATTTTTATTAGCGGTTTCGCGCGCAATTGTTAAGCAAGTACTTGACTCAACACTTTACTTACGTATTTGTGAAAACAAAATCATGTCGAAGCAAAAAAGAAGAGACGGCATTACAGTGCAGAATATATTAAATACGGATTCATTGAAAATAAGGTAACTAATTTAACTAATCTAAGGTAACTAATTTAACCATCTTCCAAGGATCGTAGCGTCATGAAAATTGGCAGCTGTATGTAGTTCTGATGACAATACAATAATATGGCACTGTCGAACTAATCTGATGATGGAGTCGGAAGATATGAACTGGAACTTCATGATGGAATATCGTATCATAGCTGTGTTTGGACTTGTTAGAAAAGTCTTATGTAGAATGAACTTTGACCACGATTAGGTTTCAAGGTCTGATGATGAAGCCGGAAGATAGGCACTGGCATTCCTTGATGGAATATCGTATCATAGCCGTGTGTATGTGAATATCGTATCATAGCCCAAAAGCGTGTTTTTAGTGTTTTTTTTTAAACTATTTATTTATTAATCTCATGTGTATTGGTGTTCTATTTAGAACAAGATCTGTCTAGTTAGGAGCGACACAAACTATGTTTTAGTATTAACGGTCTATTTTTTTGTGATGTAATAAAATAAGAAGATTAAAAATATATAATAATCTGAACCTCATAATAGTATGCTGCATACCTACTTAGGTGTTAGGGCATTATATTATAGATTAGGCTTAACCCAGTAAATATTTTATTCGACTTGAAACTAACTCGTACGTACGACTTTTTCCAATCATTTTTCATAAATAATTAAACTGCGTCTTAACGTCCACTTTCCAATGAATAATTTGCCAAGACTTCAAAGTTTCTATGGGAAATAAACGGTTGTGGAGTTTCTATATTGAGTAGTAGTTATATTGGGTTATATACTTGTACCTTTATAGCATTCGTAGTAGGTAGTACAAAAGGCAATGGCATATTTTATAACAATATGATAAACTCAGGGGCTCTCTAGACGATCAAGCATGCTTGACAAGCATCGCGTCGCGGGCTGGGAGGGGATCGTAAACCACAGGAAAAATATTATTTTAAAATATTTACCAAAAATGCCTAATTTTGCAGTTTATACCAGGGATTAGACGTAATTGATTGATGAATGACGTGAGTCCCTGGTATAAACTACAAAATTAGGCATTTTTAGATAATAAAGAAAAATATTTGCATATTTCCTGCGGTTCACGATCCCCTCCCAGCCCGCGACGCGATGCTTGTCAAGCATGCTTGATCGCCTAGAGTGCCCCTAACATCGCTGTGCATTTAGCGCCGTGCATTTAACCCAGCGTTGCATTTAGCGAGTGGCTGTAGTGAAACCTTGTGAAAAAGTAATAACTAGAATCTACCAATAGGCTCGCATAATTTTATTATTGTGGTAAAATTGTGTAAGGGGCTCTCTAGACGATCAAGCATGCTTGTCAAGCATTGCATCACGGGCTGGGCAGAGATCATAAACCGCAGGAAATATGCTTTTTTTTTAATTTACTAAAAATGCTTAATTTTGTAGTTTTATACCAGGGAGTCACGTCAGTCATCAATCAATTACGTCTTATATTAACGTGACTCTTTGGTATAAACTACAAAATTAGGCATTGTTGGTAAATATTTAAAAAAAATATTTGCATAATTCCTATCCCCTCCCAGCCCGCGACGCGATGCTTGACAAGCATGCTTGATCATCTAGAGAGCCCCTAACACAAAACTTTAAATCATTAAAAGAAAACCATTTACTTATTATCGAAATAGGATTCATGAATATTCATTTATATAAATTTATGCTTCGTTTTTAGACACAGAAACAACAAAATTTTGCCTTTTAAATTTACTATAATAATGATTTTAGATTTTTTATTTCGGGTATATTTTGACATTTCCAGATTACCAAATGCTTCGCTGTCATTTCGATGGGCCTGTGATACTCACGAAAACAAAATAAAATAATTTGACTTTCTCGTTATCTTTTAGTCTATAGTTTATGACGGTCGCGTTCCGTTTTGCTCCCAGCGACAAACACTAGAATTAGAGCTTTAACCCGTACATGGGCGCATGGGTGCAACTCAACGTCCAAAAAATATATGACCCGAAACTTCAAATAATATGCCTCTTTCAATAATAATATGCTAATAATGTATTCGGATGCCTTTTTAAATTTGTTAACGATCGGGCCACTAGAGTATATTTATTTATTTATTTATTTATTTATTTATTTATTTATTTAAGAATTAATTACTATGAAACATTGATTAGCTTATAAAAATAACAGGTACCGAATGGCAAAACCTTAACCTTTTGCTTATTTGTTTCTGTCACCCAACTGGGACTAGCCCGTTCTAGGGTGGACAGGAGATATATAAGCAAGCTATGTATACTCTAAGATCGGGCCACTATGGTCACAGTATACCAGACAGTAGCTTCTCTTAGAACAAAATTGAAATCAAAGCGAATACATCACGAGTTGTAGGGGCCGCCAGATCTCCCGATAGTAGGCCCACGCAGATACCCAAAACGTTCAAAACGTCGCCAGCCTTTACCTGAGCGTAATGCTAACCAAATGCGTTCGTAGGACGTACACTTCTGGTCAAATTCCTCACGCCCTCTTCTCGCAAAGCCCTATAGCTCGAGAGTTTGTTTGTTTGTTTGTTTATACTATTTATTGTGAAATATCACAACGGGCGTGTTTATTGTCATATGACAATCTCTTAAAACTAACCCTACTATGACGTTTTATATGCATTTGTGCGTGTAACATGTGTGTAAGTGTGTGTCTTGTTATTGCATTCGATCGACAGAATTGAAAATGCAATTCCGTTAATTTGATACCAATGGAAAATGATGATCCAGCCGGGAATCGAACCCGGGACCTTACAATGTAAGATCAGGTGACCTAACCACTATACCACCGGGCCGTGAAAGCTACTGATTTGGTATACTGTGCTATGGTAGATACACACTGGTATACTGTAGTAGATGTATGCGCCATATGTAGGTGAATAGTGACCATGTGCACCCAGTTACTTTTTTTTTAGCACACAAAGAAATCGTTTAGCACACATAAATGCTAATTTTGCCAGCTGGCGACTGCGCGTAACGCCCGAGCGAATACGTCCGGCTAGATGTATCCCTCTGCTCCATTCTCTCGCACTCTCCCCCCGCATCGCCACTCCGCAAAGTGCTCTTACTGCTTATAACTCGGTGTACTTAGAGGTGTTGACTGCCACTAGCGAACCCGTCACCCCAGGGAGTTTTAACGATAATGATCATCCAATCTCTCGTGAGGTGAGCATAGAAGACTTAGAAATGAATACAAATCAAATCGCGACTCTGGTAAGTGAACAGCGGGCCGACCTCGCAGCCTCACTATCAGATTTGATAAAAATTCTCTGTCCGTCCGTCTGCGTCGCTTGCGCAACCTAAAACCATTTGTCTCGGTGCCAACGGTCGTTTCAAGGGCAGCTGACATCAGATCAGCCACCACCTCCGCTTCTTAGGAATCGTATTAGAGAATTTCCAGACCCACCCGGTTATTCGCCGGAAGCACAGACAATTTTGCTGACGCCGCACGATGCGCAAACCGACCAACAGCGTCCGAAGGACATCCTACAAAGAAAACTGATCTGCCATGCCTTAACAGGGAAAAACGGAGCCCTTACCAGGTTCGACCCTCATCGAGGAGGCTACCAGATAAGAGTTTACCGTGAGTTCGGGCGACCCAAGAAAACAAGCAGATCTTAGTGACCCAACTGCGCAGGAACCATTAGCCACTTGTATTGCACAATTTGGGTTGTCGTTGTGATCGTTCTATTCCCCGTGAGGTGAGCGTAGATTACTTGGAGACAATACATATCTACCATCTAGATATAAGCCAACATACACGTCATATGACAACGCCTTACGGCGAGGCACCGGGAAAGTTACCCAACGGGCAGCCTCGCCCCATGACTACCACTTTTGGAAAAATATCTTCGTTTGAAATTACACATCAGGATACCTCCAACCTTCCGACTGGTTACGGGTTCGAAGTCACTTGCGCGACCTCTACCTGCCGTATGTTCAGCGGTGATTCAGTTTGAATCTATCGCCCACTATTCGCATCTTTTGCGCGGCAGTGAAGTCACTATCAGGTGGTCAATTGGTCATTTCAAGAGTGTTTGGAGACAGGTCAACATCCATACCCGTTACTTAGGAAACAGTATATTTCCATAGTCTCCCGACTCCTTCAGTAATTAGTCAGAGTGCACAAACCGATTGGTTGTCGCCACACGGTGAGCAATGCATTCAGTAGCGCTGGAAAGCAATCCTCCAGTGGAAACCGATCCACGGGCCTTCAAGCCAGGGATGCAAGACTTATTCATAGGTTTTCCACGCGAGGAGGCTACTGAATAGGAGCTAAATCGTGAGATAGACCGTTCCTAAAACACAATGGATCTTATAGCCCAAGCTACACGATACCGTTCGCTACATAACTCGGTACACTGTACTTGAGGGTTAAGCGTTTCGAACTTCTTTCGACGAAACAATTAAAAATATTTACGTATCAGCTTTAATCATTGCAATCTCGTTGCGGGCGCGCAAGAGTATGCTGCGGCGAGAGAGGCACTCCGTGACTCTGTGGGCGTTGCGGCTGTCAGCGCGGTAACAATATAATTAATCTGGCATAGATTGGAATCGGACCAATGTCGACATGTTCTATTCAGCAAAAGTGGGCTTTGCGCTATAATGAAACGGAAGCTTCTAAGTATCCGCAGCGCAGTAACTTGACAGGCGACAATTGTTATTACTGTAATCAGGATATACAATATGTGATTCATTATGGAATCAAAGGCAACTCTAATACTAAACAATCTGCAATTGATTTTAAAACATTTAGATAATACAGTCGGGGATTACATTATAGTACGAGGGTCTATTGATCAATTCGTTCCGGCACGATCGGTTTATTTGTCACGTCACAAAAGTCGCTGTAACTCCGAAAATAATTCGAATTTCGAAAAATCCTTTAGATTTCATATTCCTAAAGGTTTAAACTTTGAAAATATGCAAAGGAAACAAAAACGATTATTTCAAATTCCTAGACCAGAATACCCCCTTAAAACCGAGTTAAGTCATTGCGTTATTCGCTACTAATTTTCATTATCGATAGAGTAGCGGTCGTTTTGCCAATGTGATTAAAAGACTCTGAGGATCGGATAGAAAAATGTAAAAACCGGACTAAAATCCATGGATTCTTCGAAAGGCTAAGTGAAAAATCGAAAGTGATCAACTCGCCTACTTGATTTTTCCTGGATATTCGCGTGGAGATAGCGCGGGAACTGGAAATTAAGGAAAATGCATATTTTTGTAAAGTCGCCCATTTTTGCAGATCACAAATCGTCCTTTTTGGCTTTCGGAAGTTCCAACAGGAGGTTCTATGTATTTTAAAATCCCCGGAAAATTATAAGCGTGATTATGATAGGTAAAATCTCGAGTTTTCGGCATCCAGTCGAGCAATTCGCTATTCTTGTGCGAATATCGAGCGAAACCCAGCTTGTTTATTTGAGACTCAGTTCGCTGAACGTGTAAGGTTAACTTAACCCTTCAGGCCTCGGCCCCTCAGCCGATTGACAAGTTGATGTCCCAAAAATTTTTAGTAAAAATTAGTAAAAAAATTGAATTATGACACTGTCTCACCAAAAACATTAATTACTGCCAAACCACTGTACCCATATTTAAAATAAAATATATTAACATAATAAAACATAATGAAATACAACAAATTAAATTAAAATAAAAATTAAAACGGGCCCGTCACGCTGAATCAGTTTGTGGCCGATATCGGCCAATCGGGGCTTGAGGGGTTAAAACTCAAAGCTTTTAACAGAGTGTTAAAACTTTTATAAACTGTTAAGAGTCATCTACAGTAAACCGTTGAGATACCCGTTTGAACAACTTTTTTCTTGACTTCCCTCGATGTATGGCAAACATTTGCCAAAGCGATAATACTTTATTATCTCAAGCATATAAAATTGCATCAGCATACAACGCAAAAAAATATAACACGATCGTTACCACAAGAAATAGAAACCACAAGGTTGCAAAAACGAATATCTCCCATGCATAGAGAAATAAGTTATTCTTGGAAACATCACTATTCAATAAAATTTAAAAATATACCCGGTATCAATACACAATGCAAAACGAATAACAAGACAAGTAAACGCATTGGTTGGTCACTCAGGAAATACAATTATATATATTAAATAGAATAAAAACACGACAGACGTTACAGAAAGTCAATCTATTTAAAATTACCTTTATTATGGTTTTTTATAAAATATTTGTGGTTTATGTAATTATTTATTTAATGGATGTATAATTCCGGAATGTACTTAATCACACCTTTCATTTAACACTAAACACGATAAATGAAATAATTTTTATTGACATTTGGCCATTTAGACAACTACTTACTTGATATTAGAACAGTTAATGTACCCTATGCCACACGGGATGACTTCTAAATCGGATACGACGCACTTCTAAACCGGTTCAAGCGTTTAGAAGTTACGGTGGATTAAAGAAATGGAAAACATACATAATTGAACCCTGAATACATTACACTCCTTTTTTGTTGGGCAGTTGTGTACAATGCAATATACGACTATTCACATTATTACTATTAATATCATTATTATTAACCCAACATATATTAATTATTGGCCTGCGTTTTGATTATCTAATTATTTATATCAATTGTACCTTTTAGGAAAATTTTATTTTTAATTTATTATTGAAATTTTATTTTGTTTTATTTTTGTTTGATTTTTTTTTTCCATTTTATTTTATTTCCATAAGTATTTCTTTAGATTGATGGTTTTAAGTAACTTGTATGATTTATAATAGAATCAACACTTATATGATTTATTATAGAATTTAGGTTGTTTATTCATGTTTATTTCATGACTTTGTCATTTTATAATTCTATTTTATCATTAGGCAGTATTATACTGAACGCATCTAAGCCTACCTTAGTGCGGACTTCTTGTACGATCCAATTAGTTTAGGTATAATTACTTTATAACTGTAAATAAGATTTTTAGGAGAAAAAGAATTAGAAATTTGATTTTATAAATATACATGTAATACACATAGGACATAGGAGATTAGTTATCGCCAATTTTGAAGAAGCTGTCATTCATACAGCGTTGTCAGTGTGAAAATATGTCACTACAACTATAAACTATGGTTGTACAATACAGCTCGGGTATAACAAAAATAAAAGGATTTAAAATAGGTATAAAAATCATAACCGGTAGGCGTTAAATAGGATGTTAAGTGACAACAGAGTCAATAAAACTTTTTAATAATAGTTGTTTTTTTAAGGATTTATCACATATTGGAGTAATGATCTTCTCAGTAAAACGAAAAGGAAAATCAATAGATAATACCCGCAAGACAAATTATATATAATGTTCCAAAGAACCACGATAACTATACATTAGGATCTGAAAAACCATTGATGGTTTGTAGCATGATATTAAAATCACACATGAAGTATATAAATCTGTAGTGCATATCAAAGGAAAACTGTTTGATATTCAATGTCTAAATAATAGCATTTATTCACTGTCAATAATAGCATTTACCATATGCAAAACTTATAATACGATAGCATGAGGTACTTAAATAAGATAATTCCTTAGGCACTTGTATTTAATTCTATTGTAGGTTTTCACATGAAACCCCTAGAAATAGCTAGGCTTAGGTCTAATAATATAACACAATGTACATGAGGTACTTGCAGCGAGCTCATGGACTAGATTGCATACTAAGTTGTGCATAGAATTTCAAACGAAGCACTGAAATTCGTATGTTACTTGGTCCTTCCCATTATTGGAGTCCGTCCACGTCTCGTCGGTAAAGAGCCCGCCCTTGACAAAAAATCGTGACACTCGAGACTTGAATGGGGAGGTTTGGATTTGATAAATCGATTCGTTGAAAGGTGCACTGAACGCAGCTTACCATTTGCTTCAGTACCACTATAAAATAAATAAAATAGTCTATACTAGTATTATAAAGAGGTAAAGTTTGTGAGTTTGTGAGGTTGTAGGGAGTAATCTCTGGATCTACGGAACCGATTTTTAAAATTCTTTTACCAATAGAAATCCACCTTATTTGTGAGTGTCATAGGCTATATATTAATCCGAAAAATAGAAAGACTTTTTCGTGGTATTCGGATTTGCAAAGTAAGTCGGAGAAAAAACGGTCGAATGAAAACGTTTCTTACGAACGCTGCCTTAACGATAAGAGATATATGATTTAGTTCCAGGGAAAAGTTGTAGAGCTTGATAATGCCTACAAAAAAGTCAGCGACAGCATATGTTTAACTTTTATATTTAAGTCGCAAAAAGTAGTTTTTTTTATTAAAAAAATAATTTAAATCGTTAGGTCATGCTTATTGGTCATATTATCAACAATTATGAATTCTTATCAAAATAAGTAAATGTATCGTCTCAAGTATTTAAAACAAAACACTTTTCCCTTTTACTGCATATAATTTTCCTTTTACTGCATAATTGGTTAAAGAGATAATACGACATAGGTATGGAACCGCGACCGTATCTCGGGTTGGAACTACTGAAAGACAATATATTTTGGTACCAAATAATAAAATTATATCTAATATAGTATACAGAGAAGTTTTGAACAATTAAAATAAACATAATTTACTCGATCATAATCATTTCATTCACTCATTTGAAACCCGGTAATATAGCCAAACTGGCATGCGAATACATACATACATATGCAGTAAAAATATAACCCTTCTTTTGCCAGTCAGGAAATAAATCATATCGAACCACACTCATAATTTCATCACAAGTAAAAATGTTTACCGCCCAACGAAGTGGGCACGGGTCAGCTAGTGAGGAATAAAAAAAGAGAGAAAAGAGTGCTGCATGAATGCAGGCCTGCGCGACTCGTTGCCATTCTCGGCGATGACATGTCTTCCGCATCCAGACTAAGGGCATCCAGACTATAGTGTTTTACTTTCCCGGTACTAGGGAAAGTGTTTTATCAATTCTGACACCCCCTGAGACGATTACGACCATTTCCAGACTGAAGTCTGTGTGTGTGTGTGTCAGAGTGTGTATTCCTCCACAGTAGCGCCTTAACGCTTCATACGATTGAGCGGAAATATTGCATGCGGGCATCATTCGGTCATGGCAAGAGATGAAAGATGTACCTAGTTGAAATCGTTCCACCAGAGGGCTCTCTAGTCATATTTCAATCTCGAAATATTGCACATGAAATGAAAGGGACATGAAATTCGGCACACAGATGCCTTGTTAAACCATAAAATATCAAGTTGTGTAATTTTGGTTGTAATATCTCGTACACATGCAACAAAATTGTAACTACCGCCGTATTTAGGAAAATTCTACATCATTTTCCGAAAATTACCATTTTAATATCACGGAAATATTACAAAATACTAAAATATGCTTCGTTTGCTATCATAGTTACTTGACACAAACACTATCGGGGTGGGGGGGGGGGGCATGGCGAGGTGGATTGGGTCGGGGGTAGGCGGGGGGCGATTTTTTTAATGGACACATTAGCCTGCAAGATACTCCAAATAGAAGAATCCAGCGGATTAGCGTCCATATGTTAGCGACAGAATCTAGAGTGTATATGGCGTATATTCTATTGAATATGGGGGCCACTGTTGCACCAAAACGAACCTTTAAACATTCACGCTAAGAAATTCGAAATTTTCTGTGGGAGTGGCACTATCCATGCCCTGCTGGAATATCCATGACACGGTCTTACTAACATTGAGATTCGATAAGAGCAAGTGGAGTACGACCTTTAGCAGTCTTTGTGGCCCAAATCACAAGAGACGCTGGTCCTTGCTTTTGACTGCTATTTGACTCTGTTATCGCTCGAGATCATCGTTTGACTTCCTCTTTAACCAAACACGGCCATTTTGCTTGTTTGCAACTGTTACTGTTAGACAGTGTTACTGTTAGTGTTACTGTTAGTGTTACTGTTAGACAGTGTTACTGTTAGACAGTGATACATTTTTCATCCAAAAATACGATGTTTTCCAAAGCCTCATTCTTGTACAACCATTTTAGTGCCTAGGCTCTATCCAAGGTCAATGTATTTTAGTTTATTTTCCTGGCCCACTAACCAACTAGGAGGGATTGTAAACACGATCATTTTTTTTTTTCGTAATGAAGACCGAAGTATTCATTGAGCCTCCCTGAGGCCATTAAGACATTTTACAGATTGAAGTCTCTCTGAGTGTATGTGTGTATTCCTTCCCGATAGCGCCCAAACGCTTAATCCGATTAAGCTAAAATTTAGCTTGCAGACATCATTTGGTCATGGTAAGAGTTGAAAAGTTTGTGGTTGAAATCTTGAAATATATGTATTTTTTTTATTATTCGGGAAATTCACAATAAAAGATTAAGGGGGGGATAACATTTTGGAGTTGTTTTAATAAGCCAAAAATCTGAAAAAAAAACGTCAAAACATAAAAATCATATCACGTCGGGGTCACCATTGTGAGGGACCACCCTTCACTAGACTCCAAATTGTGCGGTGTGAGGTGGTGGTGACAACTTGCGGGTTTTCTCCGTATTAAAAGTCGATTTTGAGTATACCAGAAGGTGTTTATTGAAAGTTAGATATTGCCAGTTTGTTATGTTTTGACGCGAGGGTGTTGGTGCGCGACTGAAGTTACGAGGGTGTATGTGTGAGGATTTTAATTGTGCTCCTAGTATCTCGTACTGGGCGCGGCTCGAGTCTGTGGGATTGCAGATTGATGCTTCTCGCCTCGATAAGGAAAGGAAGGAAAAGGTAACCAAGAAGCCGGGACACCGAAGTGTGCCGTCGCTATCTTGGGGACGTGATCACTCGAGGAATGAGACTTTGGTTGCTTTTTCGCCGGTTTATATAGGCCGATAAATGATGCAATCCAAAATATTCCGAGTAAAAGTATTGTTTCATCGTGCTGATTCATCGCGCACGAAGTAAAATAATAACTGAATTGTGTCAGTGTATTTCAATGGAAATCAATGCATTTGTTGATTGCATGTGACGGTACTTAAGGGCCGTTACAACATTTTTTTCTTTACCCCGTTTGCACCTCCATCTACGGGGTCCAACTGTGAATACATAGAATTCAGGGACCTACTCAAAACCACACAAAAACAATTCATGAAAATCGGTCCAGCTATTTAGGTGGAATTCAGTACACACGTACACGGTACAAAAGATTTTTATATATAAAGATAATATCGATTTAAATAAAATGCAATGGCTGTGCTTCCTGGCGGATTTTATCGCACGAATTGCATATTTGAATGGCGACTGGGAGCCGCCGCAGTGGCATTTTTTTCACAAAGGCCACCGCTCTCTAGTAATCGCACACAAATTACCCGATTCGCCCGCGAATTGAACCGCTCACAGTTGGCTCTAACACAGGTAGGTTATTAGAATATTTTTTTCTAGCCCGTTAGCCGCACACTTGCGTTATTTAGCGAGTCGAGCAAAGATGCGCGCACCTAGCTGAGCATAGTAGGTAATTGAGCTTTGTTTGAGACCTTATATATTACTTTCCCGGCCTAAGGGAATGACTTGAGAACGCGCTATAAAAAGCAAAAATATCCATTTTGACCCCCCACCCCCCACCCCCCTGCCTAAGACCATTAAGACTATTTCCAGACTGGCGTCTGTCTGTAAGCCTGTGTGTGTATGTATGTGTGTGAGAGTGTTCTTCTCGTTCTTCTTAGAACAAGTTCTGTCTAATTCTGCCGTCGTAAATGAAAACACAGTAACTTCATTTAATGTGTTTATACAAGTTTGGTTGTTTAAAATCACGAGTTGTAGTACTATAAGGTAATTTTTTCGGTTTGTCTGTCGATGGATAGTTACCGAGATACCTTAGATAAAAACACTGTATTTTTAAAAAAATCAGTATATTTTAAATAAAATACACAGTATGTATAATTTTTCCAGTAAAATAATTATAAGTAACCTATGATTTACTGTGTATTACTACTGCTCCTTTTTAATACTTATAAGCATTTATTTTGTTTGGTTACAACACCGCTTCTTCAGATACTGTGGTTTTAGGTAAAATTTTGGTAAAAGTTAATTTATTAATACAAGAATTAATGACAGAATCTCAATTACTGTGTTTAAGGTGCCTGCAGTTTTTTATTTATTTAAAAAAAAATACATGGTTAGAACACAGTAATGGGTAAAATTTACCTATAACACACTAACCACTCAGTTACGGTGTTATAGTTTAAAAATATAAAATTTATCAAAATATTTTCCTAATTTAAAACACAATATCTAATTTAATTAATTAAACAATTATAATTTAATATATATTTTTAAGCAGAATTGAAGTTCTGTTGAAATATTAATACAAGAAATAATCACAGAATCTCAATTACTGTGTTTAAGGTGCCTGCAGTTTTTTATTTATTTAAAAAAAATACATGGTTAGAACACAGTAATGGGTAAAATTTACCTATAACACACTAACCACTCAGTTACGGTGTTATAGCTTAAAAATATAAAATTTATCAAATTATTTTCCTAATTTAAAACACAATATCTAATTTAATTAATTAAACAATTATAATTTAATATATATTTTTAAGCAGAATTGAAGTTCTGTCTATTTTTTAACATTAAAGATTAAAAGAAATAATCTATATTGATTACTTTGTTCATGAAAACCAATATTTAACAACTGAACTTTTACCGCGTTTTGCTCAAAACGTCTTTTTTCAAGTTACTGTGTTTTCATTCACGACGGCAGAATTAGAAGCGACCCAAAATATATTTTATATAAAAGAATATTGTAAAATCCCGTGAAAATAATATAATAATATAAATTATTATTTTTGCTAGGTAATTAACCGTGTGGCGGAAAAGAAATGAAGATCTTTTTAAAATACACCATAATTATTATAATAATGAATCTATTGGGTTTTCATCACGGGTCCTAGCGATTAATTAAAATGTCTTCTTTTTTATGCCAAATTTCTGATGAATGTATTTTTGTCAGTTTTAGGATACACTGTGCGGTGGATGAAACGGTGGACACGATGCTGATTCGATTATAATTGGATGCAGCTGCTCTGATTGCGTCACATTATCATCGCACACTTTTTATCGTAGCGCTCTGAAAAAGTCACTTCCCTAGGTGAAGCGAAATGTCAACCGACCAAGGATTACAATGTAAGCATATGAGGGGTTACGGCTATTTGAAATAATGCATTTTTAATATTATACATTCCTCGTATTTTTGAAAATATTTGAATTACCTATAAATATAAATATTTATTGATTAGTCCATTAATGTACAAAAAATATCTTTCCGCATCCTTTTTTTTATATTTAATTTTACAGTAAACCTATAATATAGATAGTTAACACACGATAGAGTATTTGCAAAACCTATTTGTACAAAACTAATTTAATATCCTATTCAAAGTTTGCAACGCTTGCTTTAAAAATAATAAAAATTCTTTCACCGTCCATTCTGCTCATTTATGGAATCATCTCCCACACTCTATTAGGCATGCACCTTCGTTGCACACTTTCAAAAATTTCTCGAAGAAACATTTATTTCCTTATAACAATAAACCAAATACTTCATTCTACCCCAATCCTCCATTCCATTCACTGGGCAGAAATAGAAAAAAAAAAATATTTTTTATATTGTTACCTTAGCATAAAATTTTCAAATTCCGAATTTAAATTTCAAATTAATTTATTCATTTTCAATTTACATTTTTTACAATTTTAAATAGTCTAGATCTAACTAGGCGGCCGCCTGATCTAAGATAGACAGTTTATTTTGATCGTCGAAGCAGCATTTTTAATAATAATTAACGGCGCGTATTCGATCGATGGCATTAATCGAGCAATGATATCGCCAAGCCATTTATCGAAAGGCATAAAGTAACCTGAAGGGAGATCGGAAGGGAAAAGCGGAACAATTCTCGAGGAGGAGTCAACCAGGTATGGTGATGTGTTTCGGGAATCACCAGTAGATGCGGTAGGACAATCGCATGTCACACGTCAATATATTCTTATGTATGTTCCCTATTGGATCATATGGAATAAAAGTTAAGAAGAACTTATCCATAATCTGGGCTTTGTATTTTATTATTTATTTTTTAACCCTACCTTTTTACCTTTATACATTTTTACCTTTATACAAAAGTAAACAATTTCAACATTTTGTTCCAGTCTATAATACAAAATAAACATTAATTTAATAAAAATAACACTAGACACTATGACCATATCGATAAAGAAAGAAAGTCATGAAATACCTTATAATTTATCTGCTCTACAAGACACCTAAAACTGTTAAAAGAATTCCGTTTACTGTTCATGACAACCAAAACCTGGATTTTTTTATTCTAAAATTAAAAACATGTTTACTTTCAATTTTCCTATTCAGTTATGGGTACAAAATAAGCAATATAAACCGTCTTACTTCAGTATTCTCCGTCATTTTTAGCGAGAAAAACATTGTGAACCACCAATAACGAATAATCGTTCGATTGTCCGTTATTTTGTCTGTCTTATTTTGTCGGATCTCTTTGACTGTCTACTCAAGGATATTTCTGAGTAACTAAAAATTTCCGTGGGTAATTTCCTAAGTCTTTATAAAATATATTAAACATTCTTTCAATTTTCCGTTTTCGCAACAAAGGTTCTTTTCTTCTTTCTTTTTAAAATTATCAACGCTAATATTGCATTTTCTTCGACGCCCATTTCGTGTGGATGTATCGTCAAGAGACTGTCGCCGGCGACTAGTTGACAGTGCAATCTCAGTGGCCGTCGACCGAGTCGTCGGCGACCAACTTGAGTTGTTAACTACAACGGGCGAACCCTTCACCTCAGGAAGTTTTAACGATATGCAATCAATCTGTCTCCTGTGAGGTGAGCGTCGAAGACTTTGGAACAGTACAAACTTACCGTACAGCAAAGCCACCAACCCGCCAGGGTCCAACTCGAGGCACTAGGAAGGTAACCTAGTGGGGCCACCTCGCCCCTGGCTACCAGTTTTTGTAGAATATCTCCGTCTGGAATTAAACTTCAGGATACCTCATTCATCCCGACTGGTTACGGGACCGAAATCGCTTACGCGGCTTCCACATATTCTGGCATGTACATATTTCGGCTTGCAAGTACTTGTTCAGCAGTAATTTGCCCGTCATACCACTCGGGATCGGGTGGCGGATATGTCGTTTCAAGAATGGTATGACAACAGGTCATTATCCACCCCCGCTGCTTAGCAGACAGTATATTTCAATAATCTTCAGACTCCTTCAGTAATTAGTCAGAGTGCACAATCGATTGACTGTCGCCGAACGCTGCGCAAACCGTCCAGTAGCGCCAGGAGGCAATCCCCCAATGGAAATCGATCCACCAGCTGTAAGGTTTGAGACACGAGAGTCTTACCCGGTGTAGCCTTCCACAGGAGGATGCTACTGAATAGGAGTTGAATCGTGAGTTGGACCGATCTGAGAACACACCGGGGACCAGTCGACAGTGCGTAATGAGCCTTACAGCAGAGAGAAAGGAAAGTGCACTGATGTGTGTATGCCTGTGACCGAAATGTATAGGGCGCCGCAAGAATTTTTTTACTGGAAATATATAATAAAAAATTTGCCTACAGTCCGAGAGACCAACGCACTACCACGGAAAGGTTAGTGATTTATTTTTACAACCTGAAATTGTGCAACGGGCTTCCCATCTATTTTAACAGTTAATTCGGATTGCGTGCGCATAGTTGTAAAATAATCCGCGCCAACGCCGAAACGACACTCGCGCACAGAACTGCCCGTAAATTACGGCGAGAAAAAAACCATTACACAATTCGGACGGCAGAGCCGCGACCATAAAACCAAACGCTTGCCCGGCGAAAATGCCCAAATGCGACCGACGGATCTGTTCCGTTTTCCAGTTGCGATCGCGCGCGCAACTGCAATCGGTGCGATTCTGTCAGCTCTGTTTGCTCAACTTATGTTACACTTTTTGGCGTAAAAATATCTGCAATTTATAATGGATTGATGTCCAGCTGTTATTCTTGAAGGCTAACTCAGCTTATCCCCGAAATTCGGCGGTTCCACGTTAAAGTTTATAGCAAACTTGCGAATCAAGTAACAACGAGGATGTTTTACGAATTCTGGTTTTAATTCCATCACACTAATTCAGTTATTAGCGCTTTAGGGACTTAATACTTGAGTGTCACGTAAAGCAATCCATAACCTCTAAAACAGACCACAGCTTGTAGTCCAATGGATTCAGGTCTAGGCTACCAGCTGGCCAATTAAGCTTTAAAATAAATTCTGGTACATTTTTAACCACTCTTGAGCCGTCTTAGTTTTATGGGCTAGGGCGGAGTCTTGTTGAAAAGTCCACGGCTTGTTTACGAACAATGTCTTGTTAAGAAGCTTTTCAACGTTTTCGGAACACACATGGGTGACCAAACTGCAAAAAGGCCCATTAGCTCTCCATGCATCACAGCATGATGAGAAGGATGATCCAGTTAAAGCGATAGTCCTAGGTCCGTACTCCTAATAAAGCGGGTCAACCCCGCGTAGGCCGCGTTATGAGCAGCACGACGTTGCAGACCAACCTGACACCCCTGTCAGGTCATCCAATGAAAAATACTCGACCCGGCGGCGGTTCAAGATCGCCTATATAGATAGGAGATGACATTTGGATACCTAACAATGATCAGAGACGAACGGTATACATATACAGCGAGCGAATGTCTATAGTGGATTTGGACCATTTTGCTCAAGGCCAATATAATTATGCCATATCGTCCGAGATATCGCAATATGGGAAAGACGATAATTGAATTGAAAGAAAATATAAATGGGAAAGGAGAAAAATGAAATAGAAAAATCTCTGAATAGGAATTACTGAATAGAAATCGTTCTATGTGGAGAGACCTCGTAAGACAGAGTACGACCGCTTTTAAGCACATATTGAAAGTGTAGCTGGAGCTTGAAAGAGACGAGCTGAAAGCCAGACCAACCTCCAATATAAAATATATTTTCTGCAGTGGTATCCTGGCGTGTACTTGCATTCCTCGTACCAAGATCGGTTACATCAGTCAAAGGGCACCTGGGTGTTAACACAAAAGGCAAACCCGTTACCCGAGGGAGTAAACCCAACGGGCCGACTTCATGCCCTCATTACCAGATTTGGTCGGTTTTCTCCGTCCTCCAGTCTGGTCGCGGAATCGAAGTCGCTTGCGCGGCCGCTAGCTGATATTAGTGGTTATTCAGTTATAATTTATGCCAGACCGTGGCGTCCTTTGCCCGTCAAATTCAGACGGAATCGGGTGGCAAACGGGTTGGTTCAAGAAAAGCAGACTTCAGGTTAACAACCACCCCTGATGCTTGGAAACGTATCAGACCGTTTCCACCCTCCTCCCCACGCCCCGAGTATTCGCCGGAGTTAATAGTCGATTGGCTATCGCCGCACGATGCGCAAGCCGCCCAACAGCTCCCAAAGTGTTCCCCAGAGGATCTGATCCTAAGTGCCCACGACACAGCCGAGACCGAGGATTCACAAAGTCCTTTCCAGGTTCATCTTTCTTCGAGAAGGCTAGCGGTTGGGTGTTAAACCGTGAGCTGAGACGACCTAAAATGACAAACAGTTAATACGGTCCAAGCTACAAGTAACCGTCAGCTGCTCGAGTGGGAGGAGCAGCGAGATCGCCCCAACTGAATCATGAAACGCTATGGACGCTGTAGCCGAAACCGGCTAGGAGGATTATTTTCACATACTGCCAAGGAGTCCTTTTTAGACTATATATTATTACATTAATTACTCTGTGAGATAATTCACTCGAAATAAGAAACTGTGACCTAGCCCTATCTCCTTGTATGCTCGGTGCTGATACGGAGATATTATTATTAAAAAACGAAACTTTGACATCATCATTGGTTATTGTTTATAGCATCTAACTATGTATTCGGCATGGTTAAGCAAAAATAATTTGCCTTTAATGACACTTTCCAACTCTCACGATGCTGTAGCGCAGAGATGATGAACAATAAAAGTGATAAATCATTCGTCAGGGCGGCTTAACAGGGCGATCACACGAATAAATAAGTTATACAAACAGTGGCTTGTGGCACAGATTAGCATAATTTGTATATGGTTATATAGACCCGGCACACATGTTATCACGAGTGCATCTGTCGCCTTCCCAAAACATACAGGTCGCCTTCCCAAAACAATATCACCCCATTTTTAAACTCACTGTCGCATATATTAGAGACAGAAACTAACAAAAACTGGGTCCTTACTGGGGATCTCAACATTGATATCCTGAAACTCGAGGACAGACAAACTAATGATTATTTGTGTCTTTTGGCAGAGCACGGCATGGTGTCAGTGATAAACAAACCTACGAGGTTCAATGCATGCCTAGACCATATTTTCACCACATTAAAATATAACATTCAAGGGATTATTTGCGACTCAGTTATTACAGATCATTATTCAACAATTTTCACGGCTGATTTGAAAAACACTAATAACAAAAATCCGAGGAAATATATTAAAAAAATTGATTCCGACAAACTGCAAAGAGAAATCGATTTAGTGAATTGGGAAGATCTATACGAACTAACGGACACAAACGAGGCAACTAATTTCTTTATAAATACAATCGAAATGTTAGTTAATACAAATACAAACATAACGATTATCCCTCATAACAAACGTAAATTAAAACCATGGCTAACTGATGGACTATTAAAATCAATTCGTAAAAGAGACCGACTTCATCGGCAATCTAAACTCAACCCGGGCGATAGCATTCTTAAAGACTCTTATATTAGATACAGGAATATTTGTAAAAAAGTCTTAAACATTACTAAAAACAAATATTATAGCCAAAAAATTAAAGATACACAACACGATGCTAAAAAAACATGGAATTTAATAAATGAGATTACTCATAGGAAAAAAGATCACTCTTCAAATATCCAAGAAATTATTATTAATGATGAAGTAGTACCTTGTGACAATAATAATAAAAATAAAATTGCTGATTATTTTAATACTTTTTTCACCGACATTGGTAATAACTTGGCTAATGCAACAATGCGCAAATTAAATAGGTCTTAGGATGAGCTGGCAGATTCGTACAATAAGGCTAATACGCAACCATCTCTTACGTTTTCACCTACAAACCCCATGGAAATTGACAATATTATCAACAATCTGAAACCAAACAATTCTACCGGTACTGATTGCATTACATCCAAAACTCTCAAAAACAGCAAATACAGCTTATCTTCGCCACTTTCCTATATTGTAAACTTAAGCATGTCAACAGGAGTTTTCCCTAACGATCTGAAAATTGCAATTGTCTGCCCTATATTCAAAGGCGGAGCGAAGCACGATGTAAGCTGCTACCGACCGATCAGTCTCTTGAGTACAATATCGAAAATTGTGGAAACGGTAGTAAAGAAACGCATCGTTGCGTTTATCGACGAAAACAATATTTTTTCACCAGCGCAATACGGCTTCAGATCAGGTATGGGTACTCAGGACGCAATTGCATTTCTCACGGAAAAGTAGTGAAAGCGCTTGACGAGGGAGAAAAATGCTTAGCTGTGTTTCTAGATCTTGCGAAAGCATTTGATACCGTCTCCCATCGTATTTTATTTGCTAAACTCGAAAACGCTGGAATTCGCAATTTGTCAAAAAAATGGTTGATTAGTTACCTTACTGGCAGGACTCAGAAGACTAGACTAGGAGAGACGTTAAGTTCTCAAGCCACAATTAAATTTGGCGTTCCACAAGGAAGCGTACTCGGTCCGTTGCTGTTTCTGCTATATATCAATGACTTACCTAACGTCGACTTAGAAGGGGGCGAAGCTTTGATGTTTGCAGATGATACTGTGATTATCTTTAAAGGCAAATCATGGCAAGAGGCATATATTAAGGCTGAACGCGGTCTTTGCCGAGTAAAGCACTGGCTCGATCACAACCTAATTACTTTGAATATAGCTAAAACAAAACATATGACATTCGCCATCAGTAACATCAATCGCCTCCAAGGTAGTATGCCAAACCTTCACTTACGCGACTGTGTACATGCTGACTACAATTGCCCATATTGTCCATATACGACTATTGAGAAAGTGAGTAAAATAAAGTACCTTGGAGTTATTGTAGATGATAAGCTCAACTGGAAGGACCACATACAGGGTACTGCATCAAAAGTCCGCCAACTTATTCACATATTTAAGGTACTAAGGAGTGTAATCTCAAAACCCTTAATCAAAACCATCTATTACGCTTTAGTCAATAGTATACTATCATATGGGATCCTTGGATGGGGTGGCGCGTCACTTTCAGCTCTAGATCCCTTAATTAAGGCTCAAAAGTCAATAATAAGGGTAATAAATAAAAAGCCTTTTAGGTTCTCCAGCGACCACTTATTTAAAGAGTTCCAAGTCCTAGACATACGCCAATTATATGTGAAAGTATCGACAATATTTTATTACACCCACACAGAGCGGCATATGATTAAATCTCATAATATCAGAACACGCGCAGTTACAGCCATGCAACATGATGTTCCCCTGATGAAAACTAAATTCGCCCAACGACATTTTTCTTTTCTAGCTGTCCGACTACACAATAGAATACATTCGGAATTAAAAGTGAAGTTAGATACCATACGAGGAAGAAAAATTATGACGGAATGGTTGATTGAGCTAGGAAGGAACGAAACGGAGAAATTAGTTAATTATAGTTCTGTATAAGAATACCAACCTACATAAAATTACTGCTTTATGTATATGTATAGATTATATGTATAAATGTATATATGTATATATGTGTATGTATATGTGTAGATGTATATGTTTATATGTGTATGTGTATATAATAATATGATTATTTAATATTATTATGTATATTATGTTACTAAATTATAAGTAGGTATATGTAAAATTTGTGTAAATATAGAGCTACCACGTAAAACAATGCTACATTATGACACACTTACCAACTAAAAAAAAAAAAAAGGAAAAAAAGAATACATAAAAGTCTACCTTAGTACGGGCATTACTCCAGCAAGGTAGATTTTAATCTTATTAATCTAGTATTATAAATGTGTGTGAAATATTAATAAATAAATAAATAAATAAATCTATATTTGTTAGAATAAAAAAAAATATGTTATCAATAATGCATGATACACAACAGTCAACAGTAGGGGGTTGGCAGATACAAAATTTAATATTGATCGAGGACGTTCTTAGTAAAAGAACTGTTATTCAGTGCGCCATATTTGTGTAGTGGGGTGTGTAGTGGATGCTAGGAGAGATGCATAATTTGAATTCAATCGATCTAACTGCGATCTAACTGCGAACTAATTGCTAAAGAACTAACCGCTATAATAACTAACTGCTACAAGAAATATTTGCCGTATCTAGATTCGTTGTATAGCAGTTTTGATAAATATAGGAGTAGTTTTGTCGCATCCAGATTTGCAACTTTTTATTGCTGCATCGAAATTCTCAAATTTGCGGCACCTATATATTTGCCGCGTCCGTGGCGTCATATTTCAACGTTGCTGTAAATAGAAATACCCCAAATCTGAATTGCTGGTTTCGGCAAATATTAATATTGCGGCATTAAGTATATACGGCAAATGTAAATGCGCAGATCTGAAAGGTTTATGTTTCCGCAAATCTAGATGTCATTCCAATCTAGCTATTCTAGATATTCCAAATTTAGAATCGGTTAATATAGGTATTAAATGATATACTAAATATGGATTGGCGCTGCATGCAAATACCAAATTAAAAATACTTACATCATGCCACATAACTGGAAACTATAGGGTTTCCAATAAAGGCGGGTTGATGTTGATAATCTGTGGCGGCCATGTTGTTTGGCGGTGTCTGTCAAATCCGTTCTTTATTATTAAGTCACTTATGACAAATCGCCATGGCAAGTTACACGATTGAGAAGCATATTAAAAAGTCATAATCGAAATGAGTGTTCGTTATCTCTTGCGGAGGTGACGTGAATTGGCCACCAAGATCGTGCGATTCGACCCCGCTTGACTTGTCTGTTGGGTTTTTCTAAAGTCATAGGTCTATGACAATAAGCCGCAAGTGACCGATGCTCTCAGTCAACGTAACCTTGAACGATGGACATTTAAACGATGACATATTCCATACATAATGGCATACAAGGGCCTTTCAAATAAAAATAATTTCCTTAATACCTCACACATAGTTTCTTCTATTGCACAGGCTGTCAACATCGACCCGCCCTTATTGGAAAACCCTAAGAACCCAGAATAGAGCTCAACAAAGATCGATTCTTAGTGATACCAAGACGCATGATGACTCACAACTAGGTATTAATGATGATTACAAAGATGACGTATTATCTAAATATATATTTTGCCCTTGAGAAATGCGTGCACACATAGGCGCGGAATGCACTCGTTATGTCGAAGTAAACACTGAGCAAAATCTTGTTTCTCTCATTATGCAATGTTTTGCCGTATCTTTGAATATTTTTACAGCTCACATAATCTGTGGCATCGGCCCGCCCGCCCGCGGTGCTCTCTCCTATATTAATACAAGCGGCCGTGTGCGAAAAACCGTAGCGAGCAGAATATGACGTCATAAAAGGAGAAAAAGAGATAACGCGCCACCGCCAGAGCAGGAATGAAAATTTTAATTGGTTCTCTACGAATGGACAATTTGCAGTTATCGCAACCGCGCAATTGTATTTACCGACCTATCTAAAAAAGCACCCCTGAACGACTTATAAATGTATACAACAAGGTAAATATATTAAAAAGGATAAAAAACACGACTGCCGTTACAGAAAGTGAACTGTTATATTTATAATTAATTTATTACGGTTTTTTATGAAATATTTATGGTTTATATATTTATCCATATATAATAGATACATGTATATTTCCGGAATGTACTCATTCAGACCTTTCATTTGACACTAAACAGGATATAATTATATTAATTTATTGACATTTGGACATTTAGACAACTTCTTACTTGATATTTGGACAGTTCATGCCCTATGACACTCGGATTGACATAACGATTTTAATAACACCACACACTTCTAAATCGGCTCAAGCGTTTAGAAGTTATGGTGGAATAAATAAACGGAAAACAAACATAGATGAACTCTGAATACATTCCACTCGTTTCTTGTTGGGCAGTCATGTACAAATATGCTAATTACCAAGAAGGCTGATCTACCATTTAATCCATTTTGAGAATTGATGACGTTTTTATTCTTCGTCGAAAGTCTAAATTTACCTGCGAGGTAATTAATTAGCTGGTTAGTTTTAATAATCACTAATTGCTAAATACCTAAAATTATGAATTTCATGGCAAAACTCCTTTATCCTCTAAAACTGAAGCATTAATTGGACGTGCTAATTAAAACATTGATGCTGCATAAAGCGGATCAGATTTTATACAGGAAATTAGCAAACAACAATTACGTGCCTTGCCTGGAACATCATATACAGGTGAGTTGTTATTAGTACAGAGGGAGATTCTCTACATAAAATTTAAAATAACATAAAACTAAAAATAAACAAAATACCTAGTCTTAGTTTTTATGTATGCCCGCATACATCTAAATGCCCGCCTTAGAATAAGTTTAGTTAGGTGACATTAAAATGGGATGACTGGCAACAATTTTTGTCATTATAAATAGGATATAAACGAATTTACCTCGTGAAATTTGTAGCACCCAACGTTTCGGTGACGTTGCAGCCGCCGTTGTCCAGGGTAGGCTGAAAGAGCTGTCAATCCGTTGTTTTGCGGGTAGGCCGCATACCGCTGCCGCCACTGTAGTAGGTTATAACGGTGGTGGGGGGCCGGGTCTCGGAGCGCGCGAATTTCGAAAATCCGTCTTGCACACAACACTCACTGTATCCTGTCTTACGTCCTTGCGTTCGGTGTTTGGCGGTGGGAACATTTTAAGAAAAGGATTCCACGTAGAAGAGAGTTTGTAACCGTCGTCACTATTGAAGTTCTGGGTTTTTCTTATTTCAATGGCTTCAAGGGCTTCCGTATGGAGTTTAGATGACCCAGGAATTCTTTCACCGTTTGTATGTTGCCCTTCAGTATGCAGAAGGTATCGTCCAAGTAGCGAAGCCAGAGAATGGGCTTTATTTTGGAGGTTTTTAATTAAGCCCATTCTTAAGATTTAATTATAAGATATTAATTATAAGATAATTATTTTAATTAGGCCAAAAATCGCATTTTGCAGACAGATTTTTCCAGACTTTTAGTATGTCAAAAAGATACCGCTAACGAACCTAAAAATCAATCCCGTCTTTGTTTGAATTAAGTTCATTCAAAAACCTATATCTCCTCTACTAATTATGAATACTTATGTTTTACTTAAAACTACGATAAAATAGTAGATTTACACGATTAGAATTACACTAAAATTAGTACCAGCTACTGGGTCGAATGGTTTAATACGACTTGGGCCTGATTTCCCATTTGCGTTTGTTTGTCGGCCCAACACATAGTTTCGTTCCCATCCGGTAGCCTCTCGGCATGAAACAGGCATTTGCTTGTAGGCTGTATTCTTGTATACAATTGTGTTCTGCAATTTTAGGCACGTATGATCTGCAGTGCGCCCGGGAATAGGCAAGTTACCGTGGGGTCTAGTTAACTTATGTTTCCACGACAGACCCGAGGTGTCGAATGCTGAGCGTGACTGTTGTCTTCGTTGTTGTTTTCGTTAAGTGAAAGCAATGACTTTGGTGGATAATTACATTACAACGTCCAATGAAAATAGAAAACCGAAAATATCTAATACGAAAACGGGGCCAAAATAGGTATGCTACGCAGAATTCATAAATTGCGGGTATACGAGGATAAGTAGGACATATTTTTTCGGAGCGTCGAGGAAGAGTTAGATCTAATTATTTAAAACCAATTACTTCCGCGAAAACTTAACTGAGTCGCGAACCCATTATTATTTTAACGCTATGAATAGTCGATATCGTTGAATGTCGATAAATATGAGGTAGCCGCATAGTCCGCGCCCGCGACGCAGTGAGATGTCATTAGGACATTCATAATATTATTATGATTAGGCTGGCAGACATTACTGGTAAATTGTGATTCAGTGATTTGGAAATAAAAACTATGTCGTAATATTATTTATATTCTTCTCCCACAACCACTGTCGTATTAGATTTTTTTATAAAAAATACATTTGTGGTTTTTAATTTAACAGAAATTATTTTTTGTATTTAATTTAATATGTAATTCACAATAATCTACAATAAAATTAAACAACATATACAACTAAAACGTCATAGATAAAAATCTAGTAGCATAAAACTGATAACATAATATTCCAATAACTCATGAAACCTAGTGAATTATGGCGAAAGCCGATCTCACACCGAATCCCATTTCATTGAATGGACAACCGCTGGAGCAGGTGCAGGAGAACACATACCTAGGACAGGTGATAAAGCTCGGCCGGGACTCGATGATGGCAGAGATAAAGCGAAGAAAACAATTGGGATGGGCAGCCTTCAGGAAGCTGAGCTTCGTGCTGAAGTCTAGAATTCCCCAATCGCTCAAGACAAAGGTGTATAATCAGTGCGTGTTACCGGCTATAACGTATGCTTGTGAGACATGGACACTGACTGCTGGGATGATCCACGAGCTTAAGGTGGTGCAACGTAACATGGAGCGAGTCATGCTCGGCATATCGTTGCACGATCGAGTCCGAAATCAGCTCATCAAACAGCACACGAAGGTGGTCGACGTGGGTCAAAGAGTGGCCAAGCTGAAACGGGCTTGGGCCGGCCACGTGGCCCGACGACACGACGAACGGTGGAGCAAGCGCGTTTTGGAGTGGAGACCCCGGCTAGGCAGAAGAAGTGTGGGCAGACCACCGGCCCGATGGCCCGATGACGTCAAGGAGACAGCTGGACCAGTCTGAATGAGGGAAACGGACAACCGATCCGGATGGAGAGTGATTGGACATGCGTATGCCCAACGGTGGGCGAATGCGCGCTGATGATGATGATGAAGAAGAAGGAGTGAACTATAACTGTAACTAGTCAAAAGCCTGTTCTTAGGCGGACATTTAAATTGTAAGAATTATTTGAATCAACCTATAAATAACTTAGTATAGAAAAGAATAAAGACACAAATAAAAGAAACATTTGATTATCCTCGACGCCACAAAACTATATAAGAAACAAAATATTATATTTAGTTCTTCCTCTCACTGAATACTGTGTACACACTTTTGCTTAGTTTTGGCCTGTTCAAAGGCGGACGTTAAATTTGTTATAATTATATGTAAGAACCTATAAAAAATAGTAAAGAAAAGAATACATACACACAAATACAAGAAACATTTGAATATCGTCGACGCAACAAAACTATATAACAAATAAAATATTATATTAGTTCTTCGTCTCACTGAATACTTCGTCACACTTATTAGGTGGGCAAGATTGAGCCATGGGGCAAGACGGTGTAGCGCTTGATGGCGAATTGACTGGGCGGTGAGCGCGACGTAATGGACGTCCCTGAAAAAGTGCACCGCCCGCCCCTCCAAAATTGCACGGCCGATAGCCGAAAAGCGCGGAAGTTTCGCCATCGTTTGCGAGACCCGCCTTAACCGTGTTCCGAGCCGCAGATACGGAAGAACGGGGGGGGGGGGGGGGCAGGGAGCAGTCAGTATTTACCGGGAGCGCGCCTCCCTTACTCACCTATTCTATCAACGACGATAATACGACAATAACGACGAGATTTCGACCGGTGCAACTGGAATAATATTTAACCCTATACCAGGAACATCGGTCTCACAGACCGCTATAGTTTCTTATAAATGCTTCCAGTCCGTCCCCCTACCCCTCAGCGACTCACCGCTCCCAGTAGTCTCCTATTAGTTCCCGCTGTGTCAGCGCACGCGGTGTTCGTATCTGTAGGAGCGTCTGTTTCATTGTTTTAAATATATTTTTAAATGATTTTTTTTGCCGTTTCAAAAAGTTGTAATTAACTACAGGTCTGTGAGAACCTCTGCGGAGGTACTGATGACCATGACGGACAAACTTGAAAAAGAAAGACTTGCAATCTCTGATCATTTACCAAGATGCGCAAGACGGGCTATAAATATGTACCTACATGAAATGCTTGGATATATGTTTAGAGTGTTCTATGAAGGTCTTCAAAGAATGTGCTCCGAATACGGCATAAGTGTTACCTATAAAAAGATAGACAATATATATAACTGTTATACCTAAGTCTTTCTAGTTCAAAATATATCAGGCTTTTGATATTGGTACTTGAATAAAATGTGAGTTAGAAGTGTGTTTCATTATCAACTAGCTGACCCGTGCCCACTTCGTTGGGCGGTAAAATTTTTTACCTGTGATGAAATTATAAGTGTGGTTCGGTTAGTACTGAGTGCTATGATTTCTTCCTGACTGCCAAAAGAAGGGTTATATTTTACTGCATATGTATGTATGTATTTGCATGCCAATTTGACTACAATACCGTTATTTGTGAGTGTCTTCTTGTGGGTGTCTTATTTGTGAGCGTATTATCTCTTTAACTATTTATGCAGTGAAAGGGTTATTATTTTATTCGACCGTTTTTTCTCCGACTTACTTTGCAAATCCGACTATTACGAAAAAGTCTTTTCATATTTCGGATTAATATATAGCCTATGACTATATATTAAAGGTCTAAAACTATTAAAGGTACAAAAATGCTAAAAGGTCAACTCTTCTTGAGAGTAATTTGAATGCGTTAATGTTACTGTGCTGTGAACGGGACATTACAATGAACACGAACTTTTCCGATGTTATAAATAATTTTGCAGAAATTAATGCTAGAAAAAAACTATTACTGTAGACTGTATTTTAAATGATCTTGCTTCATTAACATTATGTAAATAAATAATAAATAAATAAATAAATAAACTTTATTAGGTTATACATTACATTTTATTGATAAAAAAATGATATGTTACAATCGTCATCTGAGTTGACAAACATTTTGTGTTGTTTATTTCTGCTTTTATATTTAACGTTATTAAACCTGTAACTAAACTAAACGCTGTTTTATTATCCATATTATTATATTCTTATGGTTGTGATTTTTTTCCAAATTCAATACTGTTAAAGACTAAAATAATGCTAAAAATAGCAGAAGTTGGTGACAGCCGACAATGTAACTTGCTAATTTGCTTAAGCTAATATTATGCATGGGGGAGGGGGCGCCGAGCTGAGTATAGCCCAGGGTGCTAAAAACCTAGCCCCGGGCCTGCCGACAGACCGATGTTCTGTATTACGTAGTTTAAAATCATGATCCCAGTAAAGAGTTAAAGAGCATATTGTTATTGTTTTCATTTAAAAATTGAATTAAAATTGAATTTTATATGAAAAAATCAAGCACCTACATGCACAAGCATTATACATATATGACGTTCAGGGTTAGGGTTAGGATAAATATGAGGTAGCCACTCATTGACGCAGTCAGATATCATTAGGACATTCATTAAATTATTATAATTGGGCTGGCATACATTACTGTTAATCGTGATGTACCGATTTGTAAATAATGCTTGCATGCCAAATGTCAGCTTAATCGGATGAAGCGTTTGGGCGCTAATTTGGACACTTCAGTCGGGGGGTGGGGGGGGGGGGGGGAAGGGGTTGGGGGATCAACATGTATATATCCGTCTTCATCTCGATAGAAAAGTATTCGCGTTCGCAATAGTAAGTATTCCAAATATATTAGGTTAAAAAGGAAAGCTGATTCTAAGAAAATGACAATTTTGCGAAAGCAGGTTCTACCTGCAACGCCAATTTCCTGTTCCCTCTATATTTAATACTAGCTGTTGCCCGCGGCTTCGCTTCGCGTAAAGTTTTGAATCGATTTGTTAATTTAAGTAGGGTAGCGTTTATTTGCCTTTTTACAAGCTTTTATTAATTTAGGTACCTTGCAATGTTCGTCATAATGTTTGTTTAGGTCAAATATTGCAAGCAGAATAAGTACCTTTTCCCCTTATCCTATGAAGTTGAAATTTTACATGTTGGTGCAGTTCCGATTACAATGCATTTTTATGGTAAGCCTGACCTGATTGTGCACCCATGATCGGCTACCAACGAGGGTACTCCTCAACGATCAACACACACGACACGACATTTTGTATACGCATTCAATTATGATAGCCCGTTATAAATGTCATCATGGCATGGCTGCTGAGCCCAGGGTTGGCTCCCGCCGAGGGAAATCTCAACGGTCAACAGCACAGCCACGAAAATTTCTATACGCATTCAATTATGATAGCCCGTTCTAAGTTTCACAATGAAATGGTTGCTGAGCCCAGGGTTGGCTTCCGACGAGGGGACTCCTCATCGCTTAACAGCACAGTCACGAAATTTTGTGTACGCATTCAATTATGATAACCCGTTCTAAGTTCCACTATGATATGGTTGCTGCACTCAGGGTTGGCTCGGGAGATGGCGTTTTAATAAAAGCTTGTTTTTAAAAATATGTTTTTACTGACAACTTATTAGACGTATAGGGATTTATAGGGTTTTTACTATTAACCTTTAGATATATAGTGCAAAACGTTTCTCCTCAGATGCATGCTGTCTATATCGTAGACGTAGGCGTCTTGTTCCTCGCCAGCCGCGCCGCCATTCGCTGAATGCTTACCTTGTTGAGCCAGTAGCCGCCGCCGCCTGCTAGGTATTTCGGGGTGCTTGCACGCGTTATTAAATCTCTATAAATATACCACCTAAATGGGTAATTTTATCTGTTTAACCACTCGTTATATTATTTTTTTTTTATTTTAATCAGGATTCTTATTTTATTAATAACGTCTTCAACAAACACTGCCAACTTATTTTTCTTATTTTTGTGAGACATAAAAGCAGTTATTTTAGCCTAAATATAAAAATTGGATATATGCTTTTGTTGGCTTTTTTATAGATCTCTCTGATGCCGATGTTTTAGTCATATATTGTTTTCACATATATTAAACCATTTTGTCAGCGCACGCCGATAAACAACTACCAGCTCATTTTCTCCGACTTAATTTACAAATATCATGATTTCGTATTGAAAATCAATATTTATTTTAATAAAATATAGCCTATAGCGCTCATCGATAATGGAGCTTTGCATTAGTTAATTTTTGAAATCGGATGAGTAGTTTCGGAGATTACCCCCTACATACAAACTTACAAACATACAAAGTTACAGATATGACTTCTTTATAATATTATTAGTATTAGTATAGTATAGACAAACGATCGTAAGCCATCCCTGTTTCTCTCCACAAAACAATACGAAGGCCTCTCAAACGTATAGTTTATGATCGCACCATGCAATAAACGTGTTCATTAGGCGTTATTACCGTAGTTAATATCAATAATTGCACTAATAACTCCTTGTTTATTTCGCTTTTACTATCTGTTTGGAATATTACATGGACAAATGGGGGGTTGTAAATTAGGCTTCATGGGAATCTGCAATAAAGATCAGTGCGTAAAAATTCAAGGAAATGTCCGATAGCGCAAAATTAGCGATGTATGATTATCAATAAATCGGAAAATATATATAACTCTTCAGTGTCGTTAAACCCATTGTAAGATAGAGTATTAGAATTGCCTTGGGTTTATTTTTATACAGAAGCAACTTTCAGCCTCATTGACTTCTAATACCTACTCTATATTTCCTATATAAAACTCATTGGCGATACCATTTATAATAATAATAATAATAAATGCTTTATTTGATTAAACAATCGGCAAACTTAGTGCTTCTAAGGAATATCTTACAGCTTTTAACATTAACTTAATGGGAATAGTTGTTTTGCGGTAAAAATAAAAATAAAAGGTTCTAAAAATCACTTATAAAGACAGTCACTTGTATGTATCTAACATTAAAATCCAGCAGAAAATGAATCAATAATTTAAAATTTTGAAAAGCAATAAACCTATAATGACGCGGGGAAGGGGAGAAAAAGGGACTACGGACCCATGAAAAAGTTACCGCGAATATCAAGTATAGAACCGCAGATTGCGCGTACTAAAGTACGGGCCAAAGGGACGTTCCGATGGGATAATAAACCGAGCTGTCAACAAGGATGCGGCTAACGTCGATATTGCTTATCGATGAATTACGCTTGCTCGATGAAACAGTATTATACATATGCATTTATGATAGTACCGATTGCTATATTTATTAATATTTTCGGTTTAGTATTATTTTATAATTAGAGTAATTAAATAATGACCTAATTATGTGATGTGAATTATAAGTATGTACTTAATATATAACTGATTATCATAGCATGGCATATCATAGGTCATTATTAATTTCTAAACAGTCATTAGTAAAATGTTGACGTGGCATTTTATAATAATGAGTCCCACATAATAATATGTATATTATAAAATGCTGCGCGGATAAAACATCATTACTTGCCAGTTGAGAAATGGAGACCATATTTTCTAACCTGGTGCTATTGAAGTTGAAGGGTGATATTAACATGCAGACTCGGTGCTTTATACATAACATTTGTCATTTTTTAGCGAACTGAAAAGTGACCCGACAAAAGTTACGCTGCCCAATCTCAATAATATTATGATCGGATAGATAATCTGTGCGAAGGTTACGACAAGCATCCCTACAAGCAGGTAGTAAAAGAGGCGGGGCCGGATTAATGATGTATTGCCTCGTCGGAACGTTCCTTTGGCCCGTACTATAGTTAGTGTCTTGAGAGCAACGTGTCGAACTGAAACAAAACTAGATGACGGAGAAAATAGTCCAAATCTGGTAATCAGGGGGCGAGGTTCCCCACTGTGACTTATTCTTCTCTGCCGTACTTATAGCATGATGGATCAGTATATCAGTATATATTTAGGGTCAGAAGACGTGGACAGTCGGATAAACATCCCGAGGTGGCGGGTCTGGTCCCCAGCAGTTAAAGATCTTAAACAACAACCGGTCAAATCCTGGATTTTTCGGTGTGATTATGTTATAGATTTGGTTTTTGTAAGTGCAGAAGTAGATACTCTCGTTGACTAATGAGCAAAATAACATAATATAATAACAGTTTTTGGTACCGCGTGTGAGAACTTCATTCTCACAAAGATACATTAAATACTTAGCTCCAAGGCTCTATAATAATATAGAAATTACGATACAAATTTTAGTTTACATGGTAGCATTTATAAAAGCAATAAAACAGTACTTGATTGATAAAGGACCACTCTATGACAAAACGGAATTTAACAGAATTTTTGATTAGGTAAAATTAATAAATAAAAAGCAAATACTTAGATTTTTTATTTTATAAATATAATAGACGTATATGTGAGGTTTAAGACTAGAGGTATTTCAATTTAATTTATTTGTGTACATTTTGTGTACATTAGTATTTTATATTAGTATGTATATTTATTTAAAATATGTATTTATTGTATTTATGTATGTATTACTATATATTGGTGTTGGGTTTAATAATAATTTCTTACTACTATTTTTTTTTTGTATTTTGGTATAACTCTTTGTGCTTGTGTATTTGTATTATGCAAGAATAAATGATTTGAACTTTATACCAATAATAATTATATAACCGTCATCATGTCAGCTCGCAATATGCTAAGTCAACTATCAGCATCCCTAGATACGGGCGTTCTCGCTCAGTTAGGTATGCGATGAGCCAACGGCTTGTTTTACCTGCACGTTTTATTGTACTGTATACCGAATATCATATCATAGCCATTCGTCTGTAAATTATGTTGTTTAATATAAATAATTTAAAAAAAATATCTGTCCCTGCCAAGACAGAGCTTTTTGCACGGTCTTCTGTAGAACTATCCGAGCAATGTTTTCAAAACAGAGGAAAAATAAAGCTTCCGTCGTGACCGTTCTGCGAATCCTTGCTGCGCCGTCTGCTGGCTCTTTATCTTGAGCATCGAAGTCCATCGGTTCGTCACGGAGGGGCCGCTGAGCATTCCACCGTCCTTCATTCGCATCGCGGGATATTCATTCTAAATAAACGCCCATCAGACGATCAACTCTCCCGCTTTTCTCTTTTTACTCTAAGGCTGGTGTTACGAACCCTACACATGTAGCCATTTTAATTTCGATCCTTAAAGAGTGTGGTCCAGGGGATGCGTATCTGCTAAAAATCGCGAATGGGCCCAACCCACGAATACCACGCAGCAAATGCTACAAATGACAATAAGCAAAAACACAATAATTTGATTTTGGATATTTTATATACTATCATAGACGAATAAAATAGCTAATGGAGGGATGTTTTAGTAATATTGGGTCCTTATGTACATAATTGTACACAAATGACTTATGTACACAAATCCTTATGTACATACCTATGTACATAATTGCTGTTTTTTTCACACTGGCCACTTTGAACTTGGATAACATGAGTTTGAATTGAAATTTCAAATTCAAATAAATTAATATCAAGGCCATGTTATTCTTTTATAAGAATCAGCTCTTTATTTGTCTTTCCGTTGTTTGTCTTTGCTCAAATATTTTCGTTCCTGCAACCATGAAAAAGTTAAAAATTGGCGTTATTTTCAAATAAGAGATACTGTGCCGGTGTTTTCTATTACAGCTTCTTGCAGTCCGGCCTTACAGTTACCGTAAATGTGTACTTTTAAGAACTGCAAATAATGGTGGTGAAGCTCGTGATTAAATTGCCGAGCCAGGTCAATCGCTCATCGCCACTGCTTCTGCATGACAACGTATAACCACAGACTTCACTGCAAACAGTCGCAAAGTTGCAGGAGTTGCAACTGGAGACTCTTGGTTACCCACTGTATTTGCTCCAATAGAGTTACATTTTTTTTCAGAATTTAGATAACTTTTAGAAGGGAAAAAAATAACTTTTAAGAGTCGGTGAAATAGGTTTTCAAATATTTCATTAGTTCCTGTCCACGAGAGTTTTACAGCAGAGGAATCAAGAAAATCTTAATAAAATTACAAATCTGTATAGATAATAAGGGTCAATATTTCTATTAATATAGAAAAAATTTTTGCCATTAAATTTCCTTTTGTAGAAAAGCAACTTCATAGATAAGGACATAAAGTAACTTGAAAAAAAATACGGTGTTGAAATAATTTTACCTTTATGGTCAAAGCATTTCTAGTAATACTCTAAAGTTTCACAAAAAATAATGAAAAATATAGAAAAATATCCTGAAATTCGAAAATGGCAACCCACTGTATGCTAGTGCTAGCCCTAGCATATATGTAATTTAGTTTGATACTATTATAGTTTAAAACAAATGGAGATAGATTATCCATTTTTATATTTTGACGTCCTTACGCATTCAATAAGAAGACTGATTGATGAACGCATACCAACGCCTTGGTCATTTTAGTTAGTCGTACCAAATACTTACATTATTTAGCGTACATAACATAACTATTTTTGCTTTTATGAAATTCACTTAAACATTCATGAACAGTCATAAATTAAAATATTTAAAATTATACATATACATCAAATAATGACCAAATAGTGGTTACATGTTAAATAAATTATGAAAATATTGAATTTTAAATAAATTTTTTTAATATTAAAATTACTTTGTCCACAATTCTACCGTCAAACCCATACAAAAGACATTACGTGATGTGACTAACTGGGCTTTATTATATAGAGGAGACCCGTATGACTGCGTTTGTTTTTGACGTCATATTGAGGTCATTCCTTGCGAATTTTGACTTTTTAGGCGGGCACGCTGTCAAAATTATGTCACTTCACAGATGAGGTGCAATTTTGCGCATGTCCCGCTGCGTCGTGAATACGTGACAATTGAATTTGTCATACCGCATCTGTTCTCCAAAGCTGTAGCCTTTGTAAAGTGCGTTTTAAGCATAGGCAGCCGGCCGTCAGTCAGTTGGCGAGACAACTGCACGCACACGATTGTTCGCAAGTAGAAGGGCTCACAAACGCGTATAACGCAACACTGCCACCCATGGCATCCACAATGCAATAGTCTGCTTCAGACGAAAGAGTCGGTAATGCAATCGGTCGGAGGATGCGATGGGTCCTTGACCGTTGACTTATGGAACAGGTGTTTCTATCCTATATGTACCAAATGTGTTCCGTGGTATACCTGTGAACCGAGTCAGACTCAGGCAGAGACGAGGGTGACTCATAGTTGAGGTGGTACGATGTAATCTTTTTAGAGATACGCTAATGCGATTTCACAACGTAATTTTGGTCCAACAAGGCTTACGTGTACCGAGTTTTAAGTCTCTAACTGCAATATTTTGGGATTGAAATATGACTAGCGTATTCTCTGGTAGACCAATTTCAACTGCAATCTTTTCAACTCTTTCCATTACCGATTTCAACTACAATATTTCAACATTTTCCATTACCGAATGATGCCTGCATGCCAAATTTCAGCTCAATGGACGAAGCATTTGGGCGCTATCGTCGACGAATACACACAGACACACCGAAACACACACACACACACAGACACGCAAACGCACAGATACACAGCCTGACAGACATATTCAGTCTGGAAATAGTCTTAATCGTCTCGGGAGGGGTCAAAATGTATATTTTAGTGCGATCACGATACTTTCCTTCTGTCGGGAAAGTGAAATCAGCCATAATGTTCTCCTGCGATCTGCAACGATCAGCTACCAGCATACTCCTGCCGCCGATGGTATTTCAACAAATTTTGTATTTTTTTTGTTTTTTATTCTTGGGCTACTGGCCCAACTTATTATTTCACGACAAACATCTGCCAGGCGCCCGGCTTTAAAACATCACGCGAAAGTACTTAAGCGGTCACCCAACATTGTACTTATCGCTAGGGAGTTAATGGGCCCATGCTGGGTTGGCCACGAAGACCCATTCTGTTCAGGGTCGGTCACACTCAAGGGTCAACACCTATCCGACCGCCTCCACGCATGAGGTGCGAACCTGGGTAGGACTCTGGCCTTGGTCAGTTTCCCCTGGGAATCAAACCTCTGGCGCTCCTGGACGGTCTGCGCACCGTGCGGCGCAAGCCAATCGATTGTGCACTCTGACTAACAACTTGCGGAGTCAACTACAACGGGTGAGCCCGTCACCACAGGACGTTTTTACGATTTTCTCTTTCTGTCGCCCTGCAGTGAACGTAGAATACTTTGGACAGAACGAATCCAACGTCCAGCTACGTCACAACCCGCAAGAAGCCAACGCCTTACCGCGAGATAGCCAGTGTTACCTGGCGGGCCGACCCTCGCGCCCTTGCTTCCAATTTTAACCAGATTTCTCCGGTCTCTCGATTGGTTCCGAGTTCAAGGTCGCTTGCGCGGTCCACTCCCTTACGAAGCGGTGAAACGGTGTGCACCGAATCTATCGCGGACCAAGACGTCCTTTGCCCGACTCTGAACCGGGATCGGATGGCCAATGGTCATTTCAAGAGCAGTCGCCGTAAGGTAGGCAACCATCCACGCTCTATAGGAAACAATACAGTTCCCAGACTCCCCCGACTGTTAGTCGGAGAGCACAGTCGATTGTCTTGCGCCGCTCGGTGCGCAGACCGTCCAGGAGCGCCAGAGGTTTGATTCCCAGGGGAGACTGGTTGACCCAGTGTCCTACCCAGGTTCGCACCCCATGCGTGGAGGCCATCGGATGGGTGTTGACCCGTGAGTGTGACCGACCCTGAACACATGGGTCATCGTGGCCACCTCATCATGGGCCCATTCGGGCTGAGCAGCCCGAAGTGAGTTTCTCCTGTCACGGCTTTGTCTTAGATAGGTGGTATCAGATCAATTGGGGTGGGGGTGGGGGGGGGGGGACCTCGGGCGATGCTGGGCGGCTCGCGAATCAGGGGCGTTAGCCAATCAACTGTTCATTCCGGCGCATAACCGGAAACTCTGTAAACGGTCCGATTCGTTTCCCAAGCAGAGAGGTGGTTATTGACCTGATGTCAGCTACTCTTGAAATTACCCGTTAGCCACCCGATCATATGTGAAATCGAAGGGAAAAGGGCGCGAACGGTCCGCTGTAAACTCGAACGGAATTGCCGTTAACATCAGGTATAGGCCACGTAAGCGAATTTGAATCTGCGACCAGACTGGAGGAACGATAATTCCCGCCAAATCTGGCAGGAGGTCAGCCCGGTCAGGGCATGACGTGAGCCCGCTGTGTTCACATCATAGTGCCTCGCGGTAAGGCCTTGGACTTTTACAGGTTCGTCGGTGGAGCTAGAGAGTGTACTGTATTTGTTCGCTAGGTTCTCACGTTCACTCCATGGGAGATATAACTACTTGATGTCGTTAAATCTCCCTGTGGTGATAGTCGAATACTTACCTCAATGCACGCGACTAATAAGGGTCCCCATAGGTATGTATCCGCTCAAGTTGTTCACCACAATTTTGAGGTCGTCAAGTCTGATATATAGCCTGATAATCCACCGAAGTCGTACCCTGCCTATCATGCATCCACCGAATTCCCACTACCATGTAACCTAATCTAAGGGCAGGGTTTCGACTTTGGTCACCCCTACAGAAACCCAAACATAATCTACAGTATCAGCAACCGATACTGCGGCCAAATGATAAATCGCAAACCCGGTTCCTGCTTTATTGGTGGAGTTTAAACTCGTGCTCTTTCCTAATCTTCCGACCATGTTTAATATAAGAGGGGAAAGGCAGTCACCTTGGCTTAAGCTAATGTCAACGCTAGCTGGTGGTTATTTTTGCTGGCCTATCCGTACACTGATCTAGCTATCTTTGATAAATAGTTTGATAATGTCCTTTATCTGTGATATGTTTCATATGTGAAATAGTTATCGTTTGATATGTGAAATTCCAGCATGGTTGTTCATAAACGACAGCATGTAGCTCAGACGAGGTTAGGACAAGTCTCTCCAAAAATACGCGACCTTGATGGCCTTGTCATTCACCTCTTGTAGGTCCTGGTGTGTGATGAGGGATGACAGCTGGGGGCAAGATAAGAGGTGTTTTTCATCCTACAGCGTTCCACACTCGCAAATTGGATTTTCTGTGTAGTCCCAGCGGACGAGATTGGCTCGGCATCTTGTCACACCCACCCTCAGTCTGTTGAGACTACGCCATGTGGTAAAGGGGATATGATAACCCAGAGCCATCCGTTCCTTAACATCCTAGCCAAGTAAAGCTTGATTGAATGATGTAGTTCGAAAGGTAGACTGCCTTGGAGTGGTTGTGGTACTTACTTGTGCAGTGAGTGTCTATCACTGCACAAGTAAGTACCACAACCAAGTACCTAGATCATCTATCACCTTTACGCGTTCAGAATCAGCTAATACATCACGACGTATTGCAGGGGGAGCGATACCGATGGATAAAGATTTTCGATAGGAGTAGGTTTGATACAGCCGGAGACAATTATTCTCGCAGCAACGTTCACAGCAGTGTCGACCATTTTTGCCTGTGTTGATCCACTCCATACTGAAGCGGTATATTCCGCTGCGGAGATGCAAAGTCCCAGAGCTGAGGTTCTAAGTGTAGCTGTATTGGCTTTCCATGACCTCTCAGTTAATTTCCTTGCGATGATGCTATTTTTGGAACAGACTTCCTTTTAAGTGTGGTGTCAATGGGCTCTGTAAGTTAGAGAACGGTCGATGGTCACTCCCAGGTATTTGGGTGCTATGCAGTGCTGTAGTTTTTCTTCTTTCTATCTGACCGTAACTTTGCTGTCCGCTCGGTGTTTTTTGTGTCCGCAAAGTGTTACTCTCTGTATTTGATTCCATAGGAATTTTCAAATTAACGAAGACAATATAAGGAACTTGGTGTACTTCCCTGTATACTTCTTTATTTTACACATTTTCATTTCATTCCGCATTATTTTCGGCACCCGCATGTACCGAAAATCTTGTTGCATCACCGTTTCTGTTGTGCCCTATTAGTCATATTTTTCGGACATCCGAAAAAATGTAGATTTGACATAGCGGCGTTGCTCGGCCCAGATTCGTTGGGCCGTATCGTGTCCATGTTTGCGATAATAATGGCCCACGCCCTTGACTGGTCCTGTCGCTCGTCGTTCTGCACATTGTGATTATCGTGTCACTTTGCTCGGCCGTTTTGCTAGCGATAGGGATCTCAGGCGCAGACCTACAATCGAAGAATTAACTCGGTTTTTATTGTAGGTCAACGAAACAATATAGCTATTTTGCCAGGTGAGATGGTTGCAGCAAGTCGGAGCATCAATAATACAAGATAGCTGAGCTATTTTGTCCTAAGTTATACACTATGCTTCTACAAAGAGTGCCTTAAATTGAGGAAATATTCGTATGATAAATAATAAAGAATAATAAATTCTTTTTTTTTTTGGTTTTGGAATTTCTTCTGAAAATGGTTTTGAAAATTACAATATATTAACATGAACAACTGAGTTGGAAATTGTTTTAAACTTGGAGTTTGTGAAGGAAGTACTTGTATGGAATAAAGTTGGGCTTGTAGTGGGGTTAGTGAAGTAAATGTACTGGAAACTGCTTTAGAGCCATCATTTTCTTATTTTTTTTGAGACTCGAATGTAGAAGATGCTTCATTTCAGCAAGATAATGCACTTTGACATAAATTAGTGGCTCCTCCCCTTATTGCTAATTTTAAAGATTGATGAGCTAGAGAGAAAATCGCTGAAACGAAGCGAAACGAGGACAGTGAACGAGATACGAGAGTAAAATAATCGACCGCGTTGGCATTAAAAGTTACTAAATGATTTTTGGTGACAAAAGTTGTCAGTCTGCTCTCTTCCCCCTTCTGGATTATTAAGATGCTGCATTTCTCGACCTCACAGAGTAGTTATCCACCAAAGTTGACCGTCTCCAAAATGTTTGCATTCGTTATATCCATGGCCTCAGAAAATTTGACCACAAGTATCACGGAGTACAGAAAGAAGCTTCACTGGCTGTCGACCCCGGAGAAAAGAGACTTGCGAGTTCTTTGTATGCTTTTCAAGATCTTAAATTACGTCGCTCCCAATTACTTATCTTACCGGCAGATTTACTGCACTATCGGCTCATGGACGCCCTCTGAGATCAAAGATAACCTGTTACTCTTTTTCCCTAGTCACAGCACTGACTTCTTCTCATTTTCTTTCACCGTTTTATGTAGCCCGTCTTTGGAATGCTTTGCCGAAAAATGTGAGAACCGCGCCAAGCATAACATGTTTCAAAAACAGACTAAGTGAGCATTTGAAACATTTCAGATACATTCCCTTTCCCCTTCCCTTCTCCTCCTTTTTAAACTTTTGCGTCCTTATAGGGGTTAGATTATTTTGGTGTGGCACATCCTGTGCCCACAAAGAGTTATGTATATATTTCTTTCTATACTCTTTTAATGTATTGGTCATGCTCTTTATATAGGTTAAGTTATGTACATAGCATCTACTGGCAAATAATGTACATACAATAGCATAGGCTAGCTTTAAAATATTGCCTGCAGGCAAGCCTGTATACACGACCCGGTGGCATAGTGGTTAGGTCGCCTGATCTTACATTGTAAGGTCCCGGGTTCGATTCCCGGCTGGGTCACCATTTTCCGTTGGGATCAAATTAACGGAATTGCATTTTCAATTCTGTCGATTGAATACAATAACAAGACACACACTTTTAAACATGTTACACGCACACATACATATAACACGTCATAGTAGGGTTGGTTGTAAGAGATTGTCATATCACAATAAACCCGCCCATTGTGACATTTTCACAATAAAGAGTATAAACACACAAACAAACAATAAGCTCGCCTTTTCTTAAGAATAAAGCGTTTTAAAATCATTATTATTATTAAACGGAACTTTAAAGTGGCTCGATTTAAAGTCGACTCGATTGCCAGCTCTACGGGAAATTACCCCGTGATTCTTCACAGAGGTCGAGATGTTTACGCACGTCATTGCCGCGCCAGTGGCTTGACTTGAGGCGCGGCCATTGCAGGAAGCGCTCCGGTATATTTTGGCGTTCAAATTATTCACACATCAGTGGCTAAGTGATTCCCTGACTGATAAAAGGTTACAATTACGATCTGACTCACGGCAATCAGTAACGCTCTTTTGTCTTATGTACCTACTCGAAGAAAACAAACCAGATTTGTTCACTATTTTTTATCGAGAACGGACTCGATTGCGTTTCTTCGTAAACCAATATTGGAAAATAGTTAATTGCAACGAGACAGAGCAGTGCGTTAGACCTGAATGTAAGATGATCCATCACCCCAACACAGGCGTATACCTAGTGGGGTGATGTAATCCTGACAAGTTAATGCCCTTTCGCGATTTTATTCATATGTATTCTTTTAAAATGTGTTAAAAAATGAACGCAATCTTTCTATGTAACTATAAAAAATAGGATAAATAAATAAATAAATAAAATAAATAAATAAATAAATAAATATCTTTTAACGCACAAAAATGCCCGGCGAACATAAAGTAATCTGAATTAGCTTGAAAACATTTCTTCCGGTCCTACATTATGCCGCAGCTTTATCTTCGATTGGTAGTTTTCGAATTTCGTATTCTGCTCTAGCATATTGGCCTGTCTCGCTCGCATGATCCAATTCCGATTTTAGTTCACGAAGGAACGCAAACGGGCCCAATTTAGCTAAATTATAACAAATAAGAAGTTTGCTGAAGATATACATAAACCACAGGCATTCCACCAATATAGGTTATCGACGAAGAACTCCATGTTGTATTTTTGAGCTAAAGAGTCAGCACAACAAGGGTTGTCGACTACAATGGGCGAGCCCGTCACCTCAGGAAGTTTTAACGATTAGTCGTTCTATCTCCCTGGAGTGAGCGTAGAAGACTTGAGGACAAAACAGTCCACCATCTAGCTATATCACAAGCCCGTAAGAGGCCAACGCCTTAACCGCGAGATAGCCAGGAATGTTACCTGGCGGGCCGACACTCACGCCCTTACTTCCAATTGTGACCAGATTACTCCGGTCTCTCGATTGGTTACGAGGTCGAGGTCGCTTGCGCGGACCTCTCCCTTACGAAGTCTCCCAAAGAGTAAGCACAAAAATATTACAAAAATAGTGCAAAAATAACCTTAAACTTACTTGATCGAAAATTTTATTTGCAGTCGTGTATATTGCCATTGATTATATTTAGGGTATTAGATTGAGCAATTTCATAGTACGCTTTGGAAACCCTTCTACGACAGCGACATGAAGGTGGCGCTGATAGCATTGTCCGGCGAAACTACCAGCAATTTAATTCGGTTATCACCAATAATATTGATAATGAATGTATTTTTATAAAGGAATATTTAATTATAGAACACTCAATAATTAAATAAATAATAACAAAAATTATATTCAAATATTAGTGCCATCTATCCTATTTTTTATAGGCCGATTACTTCACATAAATAATAAAGAGAGATAGAATGTCTCCTAAACATTAAAGTGAGTAATTATTACGCATTGAAACCTATACACCAAATACTGGCTCTTATTTCTGCGCGGAGGCCGGCGGATGGGTGTTGACCCGTGCGTTTGACCGACCCTGTACAACTGGTTCTTAGTGGCATAACTGCAACAGGGCTCATTAGCCCCCTAATGGACCCTGTTGCACATAGACAGACTTCCACGTGTAATGGTCTTAATCTTCTCAGGGGGGCACAAAGTGGATATTTCCATCTTCATCTCGCAAAAAAATGCGCCCTTACAACACTTTCCTTCCTTGTCGGTTGGTGCGCCTGGAAAGTAAAAGTAGTAAATATGATTACTACTGCTGTACTATTTTTGTTAATATTTTTAGATTAGATTAGATCATAATACACAAGCCAGGAGTCACAGTGACCCGATCCACCGCTATACCAGGGGGCACATTTCAAGCACACAATCGTATGTATGTGTAGAAAAGGGAATATATTCTCCATTAATGGTGGAGATATGAGAATAAGCCACCTACAGCCAATAATTGATATGTGGGTGGATGGGAATTAGAGTGAGGAAACGCATATTTCTTTTAGTGTCTTTCTCTATTTTTTGGGTATCGTTGCCTTCTGATTCACTTTTAACTTTACTATAGAATGATCTACCCTCACATGCAAGGATAGCACCGAGTTTGTATTGCTTACGCAGGCTCAAAGAATACCTCAACACGTATTCATAATTTTTTCTCGTTCCCTCTCTTCCTCCTTCCTTGCGTCATTAAAGGTTTATTGCTTATTTTTAAAATTTATTTATGATGTTTAATTTTATTCTGACCATGTTAGATATATTTGTTACGAGCTGCCGTTGCCTTAATAAAGTATTTTAATAAAAGTTTTATCTTATCTTTATCGCAAAAAAATATTTCCTATTAGGTTAAGGTTAGCTGTAAGATATTTATTCAACGTTATTACGTTGTCAGTGAGCTTATTAGCTCGACGATTTGTTTCAACAAATAAAGCCTTTTTTTTATTATAAATATTATCTTTTAAAGTTTTCTTATCATTTGCCAGTTGTATCCCTACTTCCAACGTTACTTGATCCATGTTTTTCTACGTTTCGCTTTCCTGTCGAGTATCTTGTTGCCTGCCTATAATAGTGTAGTGGTTCTATTCCTGTTATTTTATTTAAGAATTAATTTCAGGAAACATTGATTTTACATACCCAAGTAACAGGAACATCATGGCAAAACATTAACCTTATGCTTTCTTTATTCTGTCACCCAACTAGGACTAACTCGTTCTAGGGTGGACAGGGCTCTAATATTAAAATAAATTAGGTAAACACTTTAGTAAAACGCTCATTAAACTAAATTGCTTTAAAATATGGTCCTAAAGATAAACGCAATTCTATTAAAAAATCGGCAATAAATGGAAAATACCATTCCGTTAAATAGAGTATGACAACTATAATTGACCTAAAACTAAAATAAAGTTATAAGAATTAAAAATTAAAACATTATAGTTGTATAACAACAAAATTAAAGTACATGGCCATATTATTAGTCTGCAATAGCAGGGACTATTAGAAGGGAGTGGGGGGAATCATTTTCTTCGTAATCGATAATCAAAAGACGTTAATGTAGTGTATCAGATTCTGATTCTGATCGATCTTAGGTGCTTTCATGTATACATTCCTTTTGTAGGTTCAGCGGGCGGAGAAATTACTTCAGTAAATTTTGGCGTTCACATAATGCATTCACACATCCGTTGTTAAGTGATTCACTGGCCGATAACCGACAAGGAATTCCGACTCTCTCAAGTGTTGAATATGTAAATAGAGCAACATTATGGGGGAGGACGTCCATTCATTCCAAATAATTGTATACTGATCAGAGACGAACGTTAGGGCGAAGCGATTTATACTCACACCTCCTGTTCCTGTCATCATATTAAATTGTTTTCTATTGTATTTCTGACTGGGAATATAAAAAGGGATTCTATTGGTGCCGTGCAGCTTGGGCCTGATGGCATGTTTGTGTTCAGCTCCCACCCGGTAGCCTCCTCGAAGACGGGCTTAACCTGAAAGAGTCACTGCCGCGCTGTGAAATCTGGATTCGGCTGCAACCTGACCAGAAGTCTAAATATGACTAGAAGTCTAAATACGTTAAAATGTCAGCGTTAAAATTTCCAGTATAATATTATAGAAACATCCTTTAGATGCTACAACAGCCTGCTATTAAAGACCTCGGTGTATATCTGGATGCATCTGTACAGTAGATGCCCGGAGCGCGCATACATTAGTCAGACAAGGTAAATTTAAAAAAAAGTACCCTCTTTATAGGACATGTTTCAGGTTAAGAAAAAAGCTATATTTTGGGTTTTTGCTGTGAGTCCCATTTTTTTCAATTAAATCTACAACAAATTGAGGGTAATTAGGAACATATGAGTACTATAGGTATACAAGACACAAGCCTGGACTACAGTTTGTTTGTATACCAGTTTCTATTGAAAGATTTTGATTAATATTATTAATTAAATTAAGTCAATTCAACCTATCAAATTGTTATGGCTGTTCCATTATATTGTTCCATAACAATTTGCCGAATGTATTTTCAAATCGATTAAACGACCGTTTCCAGTCGCCGGGCTCATATTATGACGTTGATCTGGGACATCTTTCGCTAGCATGAGGGATGTTAATGAGTCGTGATACGCATGTGGCAGAAGTTCTATCCTTCCCTGCGTCCATGCGGTAGCTCATGTGGCAGCTACACGCCTAACCCGCGGTTTCAGACGAGACTAGATCTAACTCCGCACGCGACAAATGATGCGGCTTCTGAGGAGTATCCAACTGCGGAGCGACACAATGTCACGCAGAATCCGAAACGACTAGGACACGTACAGCTAGTTGATGCTGATACTTGACGCTGTCATTAAGAATTGTCCTGTCCATACCTGATACCTCCGTGCTTCCCGTGATACTGGCACCGCTACTGGCACGACCGCTATACTGGTCGTGATACTGGCTCGACCGCTAGCGTCGGTCCTCCGAGTGAAACTGAAGTAATGAATCGGATAATCATTAAATTTAGTCCCGACTTTGTAGAATTTCAACTGCTGTGAAATAGTTGTAAAATGCTCCTTCGCCATCAAAAAAGAAAACGTTTTGTCCACCGAATAATCACCGGCGACGAAAAGTGGATCTTTAACGAGAACCCCAAACGCAAAAAATATCGCTCGTACCCCGGTGAATCACTTACATCGACCTCAACAGCCACACCGAAGAGAGACATCCACGGATCCAAGGTAATGCTTTGCATTTGGTGGGACCAAAACGGTGTCATCTATTACGAGCTGCTGAAACCAGGAGAAACCATCACGGGCAGTCGCTATCGAGCTCAGCTCAAGAATTTGAGCGATGCCGCGAAGATAAAACGGCTGGAATACGCTAAAAGGCACGACAAGGTCCTTGCTCGACCACACGTCGCGATGCAGGTCAAAAACTTCCTGGAAACGCTTCGCTGGGTCATCCCCAGATATTGCGCCATCCGACTACTATTTGTTGCGGTCAATGGCCCATGGCCTTTCCGAGCAGCGCTTCCAGTCTATCGAGGATTAAAAAATGGCTGGATTCGTGGATAGCCTCCAAGGACGAAGACTTCTTCCGCCGAATAATCTGTCTCTTGCCAAAAAGATGGAGGGAACGTTATAGCTAGCGATGGACAATACATTGAATAAAATGCACTTTCCAATTTGCTTCGAAATCAATGTTCTAAATCACAAAAAAATCGAACTTTTCAATTCAAATACCTAATATATCTAATCGTACACAAGTTGTTGAAATAGAGGGATCGAGATCAACATCGAAAAACATAATTTATTATGCAAACGTTTTAAACTATTCACAGGATAGTAAATTTGTTTTCTTTAAATATGTTTTAAAATAGTAGTATCATGTATTTACTTTCTGTAAGCTTACTTTAAAATAAAAAAATAAAAATAAATATGAAAATTCATAGCAGAAACAGAAGAACCGTATTCGAAATATTATATTAAATTGCGCTGCCGCAGTCAACTGTGTAAACGCTAGCCATAACCTGGCCTAGTTAAGGTACGCCTTAATATTTGTTGCCTTTATTAGCCAGCTCTTTATTTCTTGGGTCATCACGAGCGAAGCGGCCGAGCTATATCGCGCGGCTGCCCTCGGTTCAAAAGGTCAAAAACAATGGCACGATTGTATCATAGCCAGTCGAAACATTGTCAAAGTGAGCGGACGCGTAGGATATGCCATTAGGCGTCTTCTGCCTCTACCGCTCAATGTACAATACTCACGTTCCCATAGCCAGTGGTATAGGTACTAATAATACGGCATGAGCTTTATCGTTGCTACATGTCAACCGCAGAATATTTTGCGAAAGCCTCTTCAATGACAAGCAAGTGAATTGATACCTTCTGGTATCCAACAAGGATCACACTTAGGACCTGTTTAAGTCTAATAATATATAGCGAATGGACTGTAAGGAAGGTTGGGTATATATAAAGAATTATAATCATCATTGTGGAGAGGAGAAGGAATCAAAGTTTACGCACCATTCTATTTTTCGCGCGATTCCTTGCTGTAATTTCACTCCGAATGTCTCCAAATCTTCAGCTGGCCAGCTCACAAAACGTGATAATTACGAAATTACAGCACGATCAATAAGAACACTCGAACATGAGTAGGTACATCTGTCTCGACCGGCGCGTAATTTGCCACTGATTGGGAGGGTATTTAGGAAATAAATATATATGACACGGATATAATTAAAAATGGCCTAACCAGGACCTATACTTTTAATTCTGCACGTTAGCGACATCGGTGCATGCTTCAAACATTCAAAATTCCTGATGTATACAGACGACTTAAACATATTTAAATTATTAAACCTGAAAACGATTGTGTTCTCCTCCAGAAGGATCTAGACTCTTTGAAAATATATTGTAACAAAAACAGGATAAAAATTAATGTAGCGAATGTTTGCACATAAGCTTTACGCGAAATAGAAACAAGATTAACTACTCTATTAAGGACCTGGGTGTAGTTTTAGATGACAGATTAAGCTTTTCGGGCACATATTGCAGCTATTGCCGAAAAATGTAGTAAAATGAATTATTCGCGCATCGAAACCATTAACCGATCCATTAATATTGAAGTTATTATACAATGCGTTCGTTCGATCTCGATAGTCTATAATATTACATATATTTTTAAATTCAAAGTCATCCTAACTAGGCCTCGCCTGTACTAAGGTAGGCTTAATATTAAAGAAGGTAGAGTGGTTTTCGTAACTTGCTGTATTATTTTTGTATATTATTATGTTAAATTTAAGAAGATAGATAGAGAGCAGGTCCATACAGGACGTTACACATTCTAAGGGTCAGACTGCAACGTATCCAAAATAAGTTCGTTCGATATTTAAATTTCAAGACGAAAAGTTATTCTAATACTACTAATGAGGGGACCTTACTATTGAAAATAAATTCGCTATCTTATCGGCGCAACTTCAATGATGGCTCTGTACTTCTATAAAATAATGAATGGTATATTCGATTGCTCTGACCTGGTGGGCGAAATATATATTAACTCCCCAATGAGGACCACACGCCAATTTGACTTGTTTCGATTGTCGCGTTTTAAAACTAATGCATCAAGAAATGGAGTTACTCACACGCTGCTGTGAGCTTTATAATACCCATTTAAATGGTATTGATATGTTTAATAATTCCATAATCACTTACAAATACTCCGTAAATCAAACCCTATCCGATACAATAAGCTGACTATTCGTTTTTAGCTATTTTTATTGATTATTATTAGTATTATTATATTTTATATACGCCATTACTAATATGATACACGCTTACACTTCACACACGCTCAACACTCCCATAAACACATACACACACCATGAATAATAGACTGTTATGTAGTTCTAAAATTGAAGGTACATTCGTTTTTTTAAGTATTTTTTTTAGGAAAACGTAAGCTATGTAATTTTATTGAAATCCTGAACCGGATTTATTTGTTGTATATCTACATACATTTTTTTAAATATTACCTATTACTGTAATACAGTGTGATATATCAATAAAGAATTGATTTGAATGATGTCAATGATAACAAATCGAAAAAATGCTTCGTGTGCATTCAAACTAGTAGTTTGCACAAATTGATTAAAACCATGTACATATTTTTGGAACGTGGATTAACTTACAAGTATAAAAGTGGCACATCCAGAATTATTTAGAATTCGCTGTTTCTGCCAGTTTCGTGGGGCAAACGTGGATCGCACGCAATTTCGAAACCGCGAGAACTAATTTCGCTGTCGGCAATTACCTGCCTTCCGATCTAGTCGGGGAACTTTCGCAGGGCGCCAAACAAACCCGCATCCGGAGCGGGTCAACTCCTGTTATTTTACTTATGTTTCATTTAACTTACCGTCACTAATATTTGCCTTACAGCGAAAATACTAATGACACAAATTTCCAGCTTGAATAGATTCTCTTTCTGGAAACAAAACACGAATCTAATTAACAGTGGCGGTCGGTAACAGAACTGACGCGTAACCCCACCGCATCAACTTTAGTTTCACCCAATAACTTTGTTTATGATGAATATAACTGTTTCAGCCAGGGGCTTTCTCCAGACTTTAGATGCACTCCAACAAATACAAGGTATAACTGTATTGCTCACCTAGTTGTTGCGCCTTATTTCTGCAATATTCCTTGGTCTCGACTGCTCTATGACGTCAATTAGGTCGTAGGTATATTTACCTCACTTCCCAGGTTGCCACACACCTTTCTCACCAAACTGTTCGTCGCGAAATGTTAACCGAGAAGTAAAAATGAAGCACAAGAAAACCTTTCCTCGACAAAACGTGGAATATGCGTTTTTCGTGCAAAAAACTTATTCCACCAAACTTTTTTCTGCCGCAAGAACCGAGAGAACTCCCTCGATATGTCCGATTCAACGCGTACGCGAATGACAGCTCACTTCATCGTATATTTAGCTACCGTAAATAAGCTTGACAACGATTATCGTTTTCGAATTTCGCTTCTACAGTTAATAATCATTAATAATCCAAAATCTGGCTCAAACAATAACAATATAATGCTTATCTTTCTAATGCCACTTAATGTTATTATTACTTTATGACATTATTACTAACCAACTCGACGTGGCAAATGCATTCAATCATTTCTCTAGACAATTCAACTGTCCCAACAGGCAGCAGCATCGAGCACGTCAACGGGACATATTCCTCATAGCCACCATAACTTTTTTATGCGCCCAACGAACGCCGTAGAGATTACGAACATAGTAAGATCAATGAAGAACAAAAAGTCGACAGGGGTAGATAGCATAGATATTTCCACCATAAAACTGGCTCTCCCAGTAATAGCAGGGCAATTAGCCCATATCTTTAATATCTCCCTCAGAGATGGGGTTTTCCCTGAAGAGTTTAAAACCGCAAAGATAATACCTCTACATAAAAAAGATGCGAAAACTGATATAGGAAATTACAGGCCAATTGCTTTACTTCCTGTTATGTCCAAGATATTAGAGAAAATAGTTAATATTAGACTTATAAAATACCTGGAAGAAAAACATATCCTATCAGATGCCCAATTCGGGTTCCGAAAAAATAAAAGCACTATGGATGCACTGAAAAATATGGTAACTACATTGTATAAAAACACGGACAGAAAACTGTATTCAGGAACTGCTTTCTGCGACCTGCCGAAGGCTTTCGACATGGTCAACCACGAGCGTTTATTATACAAGCTCGAAAGATACGGAATCCGAGGAAACGGCCTGAAATGGTTTCAAAGTTACCTCTACATATAACAGACGACAATTTAGTGCAACTCACTGAAAATGAGGGCGGCGTAATTAGTTAGGTCTGGGGTACGACAAGGGAGTATACTAGGACCAACTCTTTTTTTAATTTATGTGAACGATCTTCCATCAGCGGTTACTAATTCTGAGGTCATTCTATTCGCTGACGACACCAGTATAAGTTATGCCGACCAGGATTTAGATCGAGTAATTGACACATTGAATAAAGAGCTAGTACAACTAAACGACTGGTTGGAGTGCAATAACCTTGCTCTAAATGCCTCAAAGACTGTTTCAATGATACATTCTGGTTCCAAAAAGACTTCTCCGAATATTCCGACACTAAAAATTGGGGTGCACAAGGTAAGCAATGTTGATACGCACAAATTCCTGGGTGTCGTAATAGACGATAAGTTAAGGTGGACCCCGCATTCCGAAATATTGAGTGACAAGCTTTCTAGAGCATGCTTTTTACTGCGTCAGATGTGCAAAATTATCAGTAAAACAGACGCCAGATGCATATATTTCGCCCACTTTGAGTCGCACCTACGTTACGGCATCTCATTCTGGGCTCAGTGTACCATGGAATTTAGGCAGCATATTTTCTCCCTGCAGAAACGCGCAATAAGAATTCTAAATAACATGGACAGCTTTCAATCGTGTCGTGGATCATTCAGGAATCAAAATATACTCACCCTGCCATCACTATATTTATTTGAGTGCACCAAACTAGTAGCTAAAGACATATCTAAATTTAAGAAACCTGTAGAAGTACATAATCACTTGACTAGGTCGAGGAACAATCTACTATTACCTCGTCCGAACCTAGAAATTTTACACAGAGACCCTAACTACGTGGGAATATCTTTTTTTAATAAACTGCCACAAAACCTAAAAGACCTAATATGTAGGGAAAATAAAATATTAGTTTTCTATTCGGAAGTCAGAAAGCTACTAATTTATAAGGAATTATATGTCATAAATGAATTTTCATTATATTTTAATTTTAATAATCTTTAATAATCGTTTTAAAGACAAAAATGAATTTTAATAATTAATAATAATGAATTTTAATAATAATCTTCTAGACTATAAATACCACTTGTTCAAGTATGCGTATATAATCTAACAAACATGACTTTCATCTATATTTTTTATCTACAAATTGAACTCTGTCTCTATCGTTCTATCTCTGTCTCTGTCTCTATCGTCATATCTGTATATGACGAAGTGTATAATTTACGAAGTGAACTTTAGAACTGAACGGAAATGAAATCACGAAGGAATTAAATTGTAAATAATATTAAATGTACCTAACACCTAGTTTTAGTTTCAACAATCTGTAAAGATTTTTTGAAATAAATGAATTGAATTGAATTGAATGTAATTTGCTTCAGCCGATAGGGAGATTTGATATCCATATACCATCGTCCAACTCCTGCTTCCTAATCGCTCCCAATTCTCTAGCTTTCCCAGGAACATCTTATTTATCAACTCAATATTTAATTTGAATTTGTAATTTTTAATATAAATATGGAAATATTTTTAAAAATTATACTATTGCAGGGAAAGGATTATCGTCCAAAAGTTTTTTTTCTACATTAGTATGTATAATACGCTAGATTTAGTATGCACTGCATGTTTTCTGAAATGATATAATAAATACATAAATAAAACTAAGAACAATACTTGAGTTTAATTGAGACGAAGGCATTGGACTCTCTACTACGTGGAACTATCACGTCAATAGTCAGCAAGTCAGTTCGCCACGACGCGATGTCGCTTGCTATATCGCCGATACGTCGGGTGCTACAAACCCCTTGCGGTAAAGTCCATTTTAAACCGTTTATAATATCTGCAACTAGAGCTGTCAACTACAACGGGCGAACCCGTCACCTCAGGAAGTTTTAACGAAATTTGATCGTTCTGTCTCCCGTGAGGTGAGCGCAGGAGACTTAGGACAAAACAGTCCACCGTCAAGCTTCGCCACATGCCCGTAAGAGACCAACGTCTTATTCGCGAGATAGCCAGGTATGTTACTCAGCGGGCCGTCACTCGCGCCCTTACTTCCAGTTGCGACCAAATTACTACGATCTACCGACTAGTTACGAGTTCGAGGTCGCTTGCGCGGTCCTCTCCCTTACGTAACGGTGAAACGGTGTCAACCGAATCTATCGCGAACCACGGCGTCCTTTGCCCGGCTGTTCACCCGGGATCGGGTACCTGATGGTCATTTTAAGAGCACTCGCCCTAAGGTCAACAACAGCCTCCGCTCTATAGGAGACAGTACTGTTTCCAGGCTCCCCTATTGTTAGTCAGAATGCACAATTGATTGGCTTACGCCGAACGATGCGCAAAACGTCCAGGAGCGCCAGAAGGTTGACTCCTGGGGTAAACTAGCACTAAGGCCAGAGTCCTACCCGGTCTCGCACTCCATGCGTAGAGGCCGCCGGATGGGTGTTGACGCGTGAGTATGACCGAACCCGAACAAATGGGTTTTCGTGGCCAACTCAACAAGGGCCCATTGGCTCCCTAACTTAACATAAAATCTGCAGTTGTGATTAGTCAATGACGAAAGAGCAAGTGACGCACCCTGTATAATATGCGAGGTGCGAATGGGCTGTCCGGCCGTGGCCTCCGCCTTTGGCCCATAATCAGACAGAGGCGATCCGTAGGTATTCACAGACCCGACACCCTGAATGCGAAGCAATTTACTGCGTACGGGCCCGTCCAGCCTCGCCCGTCACGCCCGACGTGCCGCGTTGATTCGTTCGCGGGATAAAAAAACGCCTCACCGAAAAATAAAAGCCCGGCCTACAGCTGTCTTGCGCATGCTACATCTATAGATCCCGTATAAAGATCTGAAATCCTCATGGTTTTAGAGAGACTAAGTCACCAGTTACAACTCGTCTGCCCCGCCAGAAAGCAATTCAAATTTGTCGCGCGTCATATTGCCATGCGCGAACATGCAAGACTCTCCGAACTCCCAGCAAACATACGAAACTCGCCTTCTTTACCAACGTTTAAGACTCACCTTAAAGATTACTACCTTTCTAAGAAGTAACCAGTTCTTCCCTTTCTCTCCCCTTCCTCTCCCAATTTCCTCTCCTCGGGCATTATTAGTTTTAAATTCTTCCAGTTGTCTGTATGTTAAGCAGACGGTCTGTATATTATGTAATAATCTTTATTTTCACAATGCGCGCATGTACCACTGTGTTTAGGTTAGTTGTAAGACATTGCCATGTGGCAATAAGCTCGACTTTTTGTATAACAATTAAGTGTAAATAAAGAGTTTATTATTATTATTATTAGATAGTGTGAAACAAATCTTTCACCCGAGAAGAGCTCTGTGTTTTCTTACGCCACGCGTCTTCGTTAGAAACCAGAATGACAAATTATCTATAATTTAAAGCATATATTGTATTTCATATTTTGACGTCACAAAGCAATTTTTACAAATTCTATTGTGAGCAAAACATTTTGATTTTGATTTTGAACCACCGAATGCAATCTCGATATACCGAGATCTCGAAATTAATCTAGCTCGCAAAATCACGCGCGATCTTGCAAGATTTGCAAGATAGCGCAACAGCACATTCCATGACCATTTGGGAGCACCTTCAGATGTAGTTGTTATAGTAGACCCAGCAAACGAAAATGATGATAATGATAACTTGCCTCTATCTTAAGTAGTTGCAACTTCAAACACACCTCTCTCTCTCTTGAAGAGGAATTAGAGATCGTTTTTAAAGCCCGCCCATAAGTACGTCCTTCAGGTAAAACTGGTTCGTCTATTGACAAGGTTATCAGAAATGAAAATAATCTATTCGAATCAGGCGGGGCAAAAGGACAATACCTGTAGTTTGCCTACCAACGTTTGTTATATGTGGTACCGACAGAAAGTTGAGGCAGAACGGGCATTTTTGCCTCTGGATGACTGATACGCAGCATCCGAATTCTATTAGTTGACGAAACTCTAGATGTGTTTCGTTTATTAAGAAGTTACTTTCAAAATATTTAATATGTTTTTAAAGTAAATGATTTAATATACATTTTTTTAATTATTTTGCTCTTACGACGTAACTTTACTAAGTTGTAATAGGAATAATCTAAATACATATAAATTATTAAAAAAATATTTTCAAATCAGCGATATCTTGCAAAACACTGAGATGTTGGTAGATTAGACCTCCTAAATCTTGCAAATACCAAAATTGAAGATTTTTCTGCAAGATTGCAATCCTTGATTGGAAGACATCTCAATTCTCTACACGGACGTGTAGAGAATTGAGGCAATTCTCTATACCTAACCTGACCCGGATACGTTAACGAACGAACTAACCATATCGTGCAGTTCTTTACCTAGTGCTTTTGCCAGGATACCACGCAGACCGGGATTGCTTACCCGATTTCTGCTACATTGGCCTCGGAAATAATTTTAGGTTTCTTAGGATTATTACGGTATCTAATATAGACCGGAACCCTTAATGTCCATACCCCAGGCCCAAATAAAAACATGGCTACGCAGGAACACCGACGAAACCCACCTTACAGAATGGAAAAAAACGCAGGATGCAGGCAAACAAAGAACGCGGTTCCGGAAGCGTCTAAAAAACTTTCCCGCAACCTCACCAGATTAAAAAGGGACTAAATCCGTAAAGTCATAGGTACTATAACAGGCCACTGTCCCCTAAACAAACACCTGTTTATCATAGGTGTGACAGACATCCCTCTATGCAGAGGATGCATGGAGGAAGAAGAAACGCCACAGCATGTGCTGATGGATTGCAAGAGTGTGGCAGAGCAACGGACAAGAATACTACAATCTCCAGCATCTGTCCCGGAGACCTGTAGCAACCCAAACAGGCTGCTAACCTTCTGGTACAGCCTGGGTTGGCTGGAGTAACATAAATAGAAACATGAGCCACGCACAACGGCCCAATCAATGGGCCAAGTGCGGGAAAAAGCCCAGACAAACTAACTAACTAACTACGGTATCTAATATAGCCATAATATTAGCGTCTTTTCTCCTGTAGGCTGTCAGGAAAAATTGCAAACGTTTTGTATGTAACGCGTTAGCGTTTGTGATGTGGGCAGTGAGTAGGTGGCTGGGCTAAGGTGAGAGGGTCGCGAAGCGGTCGCGAGGCGCGCCCGCACCGCGGCACACTCGTCGTCGTACCTGCAGCGATGACAGAGATACAAGCGGCACAGCTCCAAATTACGACTGGCTTAATTCAATTTTCGTTACGTTCCAGGGCGCAGACAGAACTTAATTATACGTCTCACCCCCCCCTCGCCGCCCCTCTCTCCGTCACAACTCTTCGGAGCCCCTCGAAAACACTAAACGGAACATTAATTTGTAGCCGCGCGCGGCGCACAGAAAACATATTGTTCCGCGACGGTCCGAACAATGTTTAGGATTGTTAGGCGGCGTGTGACGCGACCCGGACCGATAACCACCTAGATATCCCTCCGAGTGAGCGATTGTCAGATTGTTGCTGATTCCCGACCGTGAATTTGTCAGTTTGTTGCCGGTCATTAAATGTTAAAATTAAACACGCGGCGCGGCGTACCGCAGGCGCTAACGCTATTCCCCTATTCTTTTATACTACAATAATAGCGGCACGAGTAATTACCATCGCACAGCATAATTTATAGAATACTTAATTCGTGTTTTATACATAGGTCACACATAGTTTCCGGAACTGGCCACTTAAATAAAGAACTTTTAAAAATTCTATTTCAAATTTCATTTATTAAATCTATAAAGATATTTTTTTATTTTATTTGTTGAGTGAGGCTTTTCTAAGGTCTTTAAGAGCCTTGTAAATCTGCGACCATTGCTGATCTATTGTGTTCGCCACCTACTATAGTTCTGCGCTAAGCCTCGTGTCATTTAAGAACCGCAGCAGGCTTTTGGCGCCAGATTGTTTTACCTCCTCAGGTTGGAGGTAATGACCACCCAAGTGGGTGTATCTTTTACGCATCAGCGGACCACACTCGCAAATGAGGTGCTGGGGAGTTTCCTCTGCCCCTTGGTAGAACCTGCATATTTTTGTGTCTCGGAGCTTGAGGTTGAACATGTGTATGAGCGCCATCACCAGTATGCGTAGATTGTTCCTATTTAGTGATAGGGCCTCACGGGCCGTCTTACGGTAGTAAGCCTTAATTAGCGCTGTGGAATGATTCAACCCTGGTGTGTTTTTCCAGTGGTTGACGGATTGTTCTAAACATATTTGTTTGAGCGTTAGGTTTGCAAGGCTATTTGGTACGCCACAGCAAGGTTCAGGGCCGTATAACAAGATCATCGGCTTAGCAAAATCATCGGCTTTTTCATTTCAACCTATAAAGGTATATTTCATTCTGTTACTATGCCATTCTAACTAGGCAATAGAATAGAAAAGAATAGAAAAACTTTATTGTGCTATAAAACATTACCTAATGAATATTCACTGGTTTTAAAAATCTAGTCATAGGACATGCTCACCACAAAAATGCAATTCATAGGATAAGAGCAAGTGTTTCTAATTCAGCTTGCAAGTTTTGACCTAAACAAACATACACACTAACCAACATACATTGCAAGGTAAATAAAAATTCGAATACTGAAACAAATGGCACCAAAAGGCTCAATACAAATTAAGCAAAATAATTACACAGAACTCTACTCCTCAATTGATGTCTTGCCTATAAGTTTCTTCGTATGGTATAAAATTCTGCTTGACAACAACGAAAACGGTTCGTTACGAATACCTGCCGATCATGTACACAGAACTCGGCTACGTGAAAAGGGGTATTTGAAATATAACAAGCAAAACAATTACTACGGCGATAGAACTCTTGAATTCATTGTTCCAAAATTATTCAATCACTTTTCTATAAAATTAGACAACTCAATCAGCAAATATTTACTAAAGAAAACATTGAAACTTATACTACTAAGCAACCTAAATAATGACTTACCCAGGCGAGCTAATTGAAATAATTTAAATATTATGTAATATAAATACTATAACAGAGAAATTAAAAACTATATTAATGTAAATTAGCATAAATATGTAAAAGCAGTAGCATAACTGTAACAAGTAAAAATTCTATTAGACTAAATTACCATTAACATCAAGTAGAATAATTATGGTAAACCAAGCTAATTAAGATAAGTTAGGTTAGGTTAGGGCATAAGTATAGATATCTAGTATGAATCATTTTATTAGTGTAATCATTTGTTATTGTAATTGTAAACAAAGTAAGATAATTAGTATAGGTTAGGTTAGATTAGTAAGTAGGCATATTAATTTAGTGGAAAATCATATTTATAAGTGTATATTCAGCTAGTTATGATAGGAGATATAGGTTAGATTAGGTTAGGTTAGGAAGTCCATGCATCTACTTAACGTAAAAAGATATAATAGTTAATAAAAGTATAATAGGTAATAGATAATATAAGTCAGATATAAACACATTATTGTTAGTTACCCACTGAAAAGGCACTAGCCTTAGTGGAGAACTGTGACATGTAATCTGTATCTTTTTTTATAAATAAAGACTACTACCAAAAAAAAAAAAAAAAGCTTGTAAAAATATGCTATTAGATCAATTATGAGATATACACATTCAATATTATTTAATCGCAAGTCGCCTGAATATAAAGTAATTAAAATAAATCATTTAGTAATAAAGATATGTCATTTAGAATATGTATAAAGTTAAACCTAATACCCACGACTTGACACGGGTCTTCGTGGGGATCTGTAAATGGTGTAAGTAAGTACAAATTTAAAAAAATAATAGTTTACAAGAAAAACACTAAAAACACGCTTTTATAAATGCACGTAAAAACCAAAAAAAAATACAACACGGTTCCCTGAGGTGACGCTAGCGACATGATATTATTAACCACCCTCATGCCATTCAGTCCTTGGCACGTTTCTCACCTTCGCTTGGGTGGGATCTTTAACAACCTACTACCCTATTTACACTTCAATATACATCGTATATAGATATATCAATATTATTTTATTAACAATCTCCATGTACAGGTCTATATACATTTTATACAGGCACCTATGCCAATATTTACACTATTTACACTCAATATTTACAAGTCAATATATAATAGGTTTGTTATAACCTTGAAACCTGATCGTGTTCAAAGTCCATTACGTGACCTTTCTCACAAGTGCAAACACGACTATGATACGATATTCCATCATGGAATGCCAGTTCCTGTCTTCCGGTTTCATCATCAGACCTTGAAACTTAATCGTGGTCAAAGTTCATTACAAGACCTTTCTAACAAGTCCAAACACGGCTATGATACGACATTCCATCATGGAATGCCAGTGCCTATCTTCCGTCTTCATCATCAGACCTTGAAACCTAATCGTGGTCAAAGTTCATTCCTAGACTTTTCTAACAAGTCCAAACACAGCTATGATACGATGTTCCATCATGAAGTTCCGGTTTATATCTTCCGACTCCATCATCAGATCAGTTCGACAGTACCATATTATTGTATTGTCATCAGAACTACTGTCATATGTATTGTCATAACAGCTGCCAATTTTCATGACGCTACGATCCTTGGAAGATGGTTAAATTAGTTACCTTAGATTCCATTACATAGTTAGTTACATACAGGTCGACCTAATAAAAGCGTGTTAAAAAAGATCAGTGTCCATGTACAAATATGATTTGTTGTACTAGTTTATTTTGAAACAGAGGGTTTCCGATTGTCGGTGTCAACTGCGACAAAACTCAAAGAAGATGGAGTGGCGAACTCACATAACTCTTCATCTTTAGTATGTAGCGTTGTTTTTTTTCTCAGACTCTCACTCTCTGAAGTGATTGATGTTCCCCATCAACGGAAGATCAAAAAATGACGGTGCGCCGAGGTGTTCTTTCCACCATTCCTCCAAATCTGTATAATTATATGATAATGACGGGCGGTCGCATCTTACCGAATTCCAGCGAAACGTACACGGCATGCCGTGTCTGAGAAATGTTTAAACAGCTGATCGGATGGCTGATACAGCCGGGCCGCGTTGTTTATCATTCTATCTGGCCATCTTGTTCCTTCCATTGTTTCGGCGAGTTCACAACGCCCTTGATTACCAAAAATTGTGTTTCTACCGAATCTGCTGCGCTACCATACGGCAGAACGGCGACGCGCTCCAATCCGTTCGTCATTGACGTTGTGAATTGTCGTTGTGAATTGTGGTTTGTTGTTGCCGCCAATTACTGTCTTTTTCGTAGAAATTTACTGTTTCTGTGAAATTTTCTTCTAATTCAAAATAAACGGTTCAAGGGGTTGCCGGAGGGCGTAGAAACTCCGAGAATCTTCCTCGATATCTCCGTTCGTTCACCCCTCACGCGCTATCATTCCGGAACGCGTGAGGTTGTCGTTGCACGACATCCCGGACAGATAAAACGACCCATGTCGTTAGAACTGCCCTGGTGGTGGGCAGTTCTTACCCTGCCAATCACCGCGTAAACATATAATGTATCTGTGAAATGAGCTCTGGGAGCTAATAGGCCCTGTTGAAGTTTGGGCACTAAGACCCACGGGTCAACACCCCTCCCTCCACGCAGAAGTGCGAGCCCGGGTAGAACTCTGTCCTGCGGGCCAGTTTCCTCTTGTAGTCAACCGTCGGGCGACCTGGACAATTTGCGCACCGAGCGGCGCCAACCAAACGATTGTGCATTCCGACAGCCGGGGGAGTCTGGACACAGTATTGTTTCCTATAGAGCGACAGTAGTTGTTCACCTTACGGCAACTTATCTTGAAACGACCATTCGAATACTCGATACCGGGTGAAGAGCCGGGCAAACGATGCCGTGGTCCGCGATAGATTCGGTAGACACCGTAACACCGCTACGTTAGGGAGAGGACCGTGCAATCGACCTCTAATCTTTAATCAGTCGGGAGTACTCATTTCAACCATCAGGAGGATCTACACTCATCCAACTACTAAAAGAATGATCACATATCGTTATACCAGCCTGGGGTGACGTGTCAGCCCTTTGTAGTCGACACCGCCCAGCTGTAATTGTGAAATGGTTGCTAATAGTTTTAGTGCAGTGGGCCACTATGACCCTCCTCGTTTGTAGGTCGGCCCACCTTACGGCTCTGCACCCATCCGGTAGATCTTGATAAGGATTCTTGTTCCCCTGTAACTTTTTATGCAGTATGGTTAGTTTCCCCGGGTGATGTTCTTCGGGCGCAAATGGGGTCAGCCTATAGACTCTGCACTCCGCCTAATAACCGGGGTAGTCTGGAAATGGCATACGGTCTCCTATGAAGCGGGGGTCGTTGTTGACCTGTCGTCAGCCGCTCTTGAAACAGCCGGTCGGCTGCCCAATCCCGCGTGAACAGTATTATTTTGGAGCTTCCATTCTTTTTTTCTTTTATTGTATCAATATTAGTACATGGTTATTTCAAGTACATTTAAAAAAATAAAAAGGCATCTAGAATAATTTGCCTAGTGTCTTACTATGTTGCTGGTTAAAATAATTAATTATTAATTAAACATATTTCGCTACTTTCTCGCCTGAAAACTCAGCATATGATATGCTGAACATGACCAAACACAGTTGTGAACGTCAGATGTGTCGCAGCGCAACATATTTGGTCAGATATTAGTTCATTCGCTGTGTTGCTATTATACATCATCAATAGCATTGTATCAAGTATTTTCTTTAATTAAATATTTAACTACCGGAACCAGACTCTACAGTATCTCCGATCCAGACCAGCGATAATAAAGAGGTTTTATCATTTAAAACTACGCCCATTATACATTTATTACAGGTACCTACTATGTAAAACATTAAAGCCTAATAATTTATCATTAAAACCCTATGCATTAAAGACATTATAATTTAGAGCTGTATTTCACTTAGTAAACTACTTCCAAATATAACACGTGTCGTAGTAGTTATATACTGAATAATTTAAGTTTCTGTTGTTTACCAAAAAATGCATGTTAACGTATAAACAATATTTGTGGTTTCATTGGCCAAAGCGGCATTTTGACGGAAACTTCAAGTTAGTAGCATCAACTACTAAACAGTATTTTTTTCTATATATTATCTGCAAGCCATAAATGGCAGACGGCTTTCCCTGTAATGTTTACGCCGTATCCTTTGTAATTGAAGATTTTCAAGACGTCCTCTAGAGCATTGGTGAAATGTCGGGGAAATGACATCCTTTGTCTTACTAACTCCAAAATAATCGCTTTGATTTTGTTGTCTTGTACTTGGAATGGCTATCGATGCGGATTCATGTAGAGGTTTCAAGATTCTACTTGGCAACGTTGTAGCGAATCCAAAACTTCCCAAGTTTCGACAAAGGCCCTCTCGTAGTCATTGGATGCCAAACAGAGCAGTTTGTTGTACTCTTAGGTCTTCTGTATAATTTATCTGACCATGTGTGTGTGATCTACGCTACTGAAACCCTTTTAAAAGCCGGCTCGTTTGGGTGTCTCAAACTTATCTATTTATTTATTTAAGAAATAACTACTATAAAATATTGATTTTGCTTACAAAAATAACAGGAACCGAAAGGCAAAACCCTAATCTTATGCTTATTTTATTCGGTCATTCATCTGGGACTAGCCCGTTCTAGGGTGGACAACTGATCAAATAACTTCGCTAGTCGATTTATAACAGACCTCCAGAACAGTTTATATAATAAGTGTCTTAAAAGGAGGATTGGAAGTGGCATACTTATTAAGGCTATTTTGAATACATGAATGATTGAATATCTTTATTGCATAAGATGGACGTATTGACTGCTCGTTCAAATTCCTACAGTCAAACTTCACAGTTCGTTACGAATATTTGATAAAGACCATAAGAAAGGAGCAGAATACAATAATCAAAACGATACAAAATTAATACAACCTGTTTGTTAGAGCAAAGGAAAAGGGGGTGGGGATAGGAAGGTAAAAAAGTAGGATCTGATTGATTAGGTTATGGGATTAAAAAGGGTTTCTTCAATGATGCTTTGAATGAAAAGTTAGTAGTTTTTTTTCTAATATAGTATGGGAGTTGGTTCCATAATCGGATTACATGAACTGCATTACTGTAGGTATAAAAATATGAGTTATGGAAAGGAATTAAAAATATATATATTATTCGCGCCCATAGCAAGGAAGAACGACTTAGAGGGATTTAGATACAGTCCGTGCCTCGTTGGCCAATTTGATAGGTCATTTAAAATTCCATTGATCACTCGTATCGCCTTATATTTTTTCGGTATTTTATTTTCTATTCAAGTACCTTTCATGGCATACATATTGCGTTTTCTGTTTGTGTGATTGTGGTCATGTTGAAATGCTGGTAGCATCTCGGGAGTTTGTTCGAATCAGTGCGGATCGTTTATGTCAGCCTCATATCGGCAAGGAGAAGGAGGAAGGAAGGGGAGAGGGAGAGCTCAAAGCACGTGTGACCCTTGGCAATAAGTCAAAGCGATTGTCCGCTGCGCTTTGGAAATTCTCGACATGGGCTGTAAGCGGAGATATGGCTGCGATCCGTATACTTCGAACTACATATATAAATACTACGTACATATTTTGTGGTGCCCACTGTAGAACGATTGCAACGATACCCGATCGCAAACTATGTAACTTAACTTAAATCGAGGTAAAGGTAAACTGAAGCAAAGAAAGCACGACACTTTCTAAATGAACAAAGGGATAAAGAAATTAACCGGACTACGTAACAAAATGGTCAATAATCTTTAAATAAAATAAAATAAAACCGTCAGGGCAAATAAAAAGGCTTCGTAAATAAAAAGAGCAAATTGAAGAGATGGAAGTTGTATATTTGAAGACATGAATATGAAGGTGGAAGTATTGCGATTTCGGTTTTTATTTATTTACTCGATTATATTTTTATTTGGTTTTTAGTATTTTAAATCCTTTTACGTGTATTTACATATTTTTTTTTATATTTCTAATGAAGATATAAATTTAAATTTTCCGACTATTTATAATTTTTTTTTAAATTTTGACTACATAATATTTTACTAAAACTTTCATATTAATTAAAACTAATAGGATGTGCTCCATCTCTCCCAACTCAACCATATTATGTTAATGGTGTGTATATGACATATATAAAGTTATTGTAAATTAATAAATTTAAAAAAAAAATTAAATATGATTCATAATTAAGTTTGACTATTTTAAACAATCAATTTAATATCCTAGATCACAGTGCTATAGAAAAAACACTATTCATTTCATTCATTCCATTAATTTTAAAAACAAGACAGTTGCATTATTAATGGGACAAGTGGGAATAGACAAAGCGAAAATCTTTGAAATATATCAATTTCGAGCAGTGAAATTTTTCATCCAGAGTCATATTATTTTAGGATTTATTATTTTATTTTATATCCGCATTGGTTACAATATATTGTTTTAATATTTTTCATACTCTTCATTATTTATCTTTTTGCCGATCTTTTCAATATAGCCAAACTTCAAACAAACACATGAATACTGTGAAAAAGCAAAACCCATAGGCAGATAGCTCAAGTTTGTAATTCGACTGCAGTAATAGTGCTTTTCCATTAGTTTTATTATTACACCTGCATCGGGCTCTTTGATAGCTCGGCTACATTACGTAATTATTTTCCACCGCAGCGCCCCGAGCCATCGCCCCCGAAATGATGGAAAAAAAGAAAAAATGGAAAAAGAAAAGAAAAAATACAAAACACACTCGTCGGATTGGAAGCCGGCGAAATCATTTGTCCCGCGCTCGAAACCCTACCGGTATCCATCCGGCCGAAGACGACGACGCGACGGTACAATACAATCCCGGCCTCCATTATTAAAGCGAGTGACTTGACGAAAATGTACGCAAACGTAGGTACGAGCCCGCCTCCCTGCGCCCGCCCCGTGTCGTTCGACGAGCGTCGATCCGTTAGTGTGACCCGAGGAGGACGCGTGTTTCGAACGAGCCTTTCGAGACTCATTGGCGAAGCGTGGACGAAAGGTAGCCATTGAAAATGGAGACAATTTCTAGATTATTCCTCTTATTGAGCCCGGATCTAGTGGGGGGGGGGGGTACCTGCACTTTAGGGGGGCACCAAATTCATGTGTTTGAAAATAATCGGTTGTGTCACATCAAGACTTTCCCGGCAAATAGACAACCCTCCCCTTCCCAGCCCAGCCCAACTTCCCTCTAGGACAATTCGTAGTATAAAAATGGTATTTTTCAAAAAACGATGTAGAATTTTCTTTAATATTGCGGATTTTAAATATTTTTGTGTCGCTTATAGAATATGAGATATTTCAACGAGATATTTCTTAAATAAGGCGTATTTATTTATTTTTTGTCTATCGTATACGAGGTATTGCAACCAAAATTTCACGACTTGATTTCGGTCCAACAAGGCATCAGTGTGCCGAATTTCAAGCTTTTAGGTCCAATATTTCGATATTGAAGTATGACTATCACGCATTTGGCTGAAACGTTCTACTCAATTCAGATTAAGTGACGATCCCGTCTGCTTCTTCTTCTCTTCTCGTGAAAGGGGAATTAAACCTTGGCCTAAGTACGAAAACTTTAGCAAAAATAATTTATTGTAGTCAAATAATATGATATCCTTGAGAGGAATATACCATTGTTTCTTTATTATTTTATTTATAAAATCGGTAGATATCTAAAAGTTTACGGCATTTTGACTCCAATATTTTCAGCCGTCTTAACATTTTATAGAAAGAAAACAATTAATAAACATTGGCATTCAAGCATTATATTTCATGAATGGCTCTTAAGCATTTCTAATTTTTAATCTCAAAATTGGCGACAGAATATGAGATTCTGTCGCCAATTTTGGACTCCCCTGTTAACTCAATGAATTTAAAAGTTTCACCTTTTTTAAATACGAAAATAATTGCTTTTCGATATAACGACTATTATCCATCATAAAGCCTCTCCATTACCACAAAGTTTTTTTTATTTTTTAAACAATTTTAGTTTTTGTATTTTGTATGTAAACAAAACTTCAAGAACAAATTGTGCCTGTTAGCTCCGACGCGCGACTGGAGTTTACGCTTCAAGTGCGATTGAATATAAAACAGGCAAAGGGGGTAAATTGATTAATTGAAATCAAACATCAATCATCAACCACCAAATAATAAATTAATTATCAATCATAACTTAATCAATCAATTATCATCAATCAACCAATCACAATCAGGCAATCATCATCAATCCATCATCAATCAATCATCATCAATCAATCGTCATCAATCATAATCAATCAATTATCATCAATCAATCATCGTCAATCAATCATCGTCATCAATCAATCAATCATAATTATTCAATCATCGTTAATTAAAATCATCAATCAGTCATCATCAATCATAATCAATCCATCGTCCTAAATCAATCAATCATTAATCAATCAATAAATCGATCGATTATCATCAATCAATCAGCATCAATCAATTATAATCAATCAATCATCATCAATCAATCATCATCAATCAATCATCGTCAGTCAGTCATAATCAATCAATCGATTAACATATGGTCAGTATGGGTTGGCACGAAGCTGGCAAATTTCATCGAAGTTATGGTCCCCTGTTCGGTATTGTTGCAATCTTTTCAATTTTCGAACTATACTGACATTAAAGGTAACGCTTTTTGTTAACGTTTGATTTTACTATTCATCAAATTCTCATACACGGAGTTTTATGTGAAACCGATAAACCTAGTTATAGCCTACATCCTGGCAGCTGTAGCCGCAACAATGAAATAAAAGCGATCGGATTCCAGCATCGAATCCATGCTCGATAAGTTGTACTAAGTCACTTTACCCTGCCCGGCTGCTTTCCGATTGTGTCGTCGACTTTTTTTTATCTCGCTCTCGATCGGAATCCCTTCATCGGTCATTCTATGCAGCTGATTGATTCCGATTTCTAATCAAATCAATGCTTAATATTTCAAAGCTCTCTGACCCCGGTGCCGTGTTCTGTGTGGAAGGGGAGGTTATCTGACAATGAAATAAAATTTTATATAAAGAGTCTGGAGTTCTGCCCAACTTGGCGTGGCGTACTAGAAAAGTATTAACCCCAATGTTTTGGAAAAGCTGACAATTCATCAGTAGATAGTGGATGCAATAAAGAACTCGAAACAAATGGTCAGACTGCTTATTAATCAAAAGCGTGGCGTCAGCATCATTCCATACATGTCACAAATGTCACAAAACTAATTTTTCTTTGATCTGATCCGGCGTCTGATCTGAAAGTATCAGGTTTTCCAAAACTCTTGCACTTTTTTGTCGCTGGCCCCCACTGTAACCCCTTTGTTTTAATTTATTGTCCCATGATGATTAAAAAGTGTTCGGCTGGCCATAGCATACAGGTTGCATAATATAGCGTATATATTGCATATTTACAGACAAGATTGCTTCTCATATGTAGGTACATGGGATCAAAAGAACTCCTGGCTGGAATAGTACGGTTTAATCTAATATACTAGTAATTGATAGGTTACTGACATTACGCTACATGCTTGTTGAATACACCTTTCGCAACATGCATAGCTTTTATCGCGGGCTAGGCCAGCGCGGCGACCGAATGAAGAAATTTCTTAACGAAAATTAATGATTTTAAACTGATAAGTACGTCTAAACGAGTACTGCTTACGATTCGAAAAAAATATATGCTAAACAAGAACATTTTCCTAATATTCTTAGGTTTGAATATTTTAGATTTTGTTTATATTACATAGTGTATTTAATTTGTAAAATTAGGTCTAACCGAACACAAAAACGACTACTACGCAGATACTATCTGGCGTATTATTATGAAACCTGCACCATTTTAAAGGTAATTTAATTATCTATCTTTTTATCTAGGATTTTTTCGATAATCCGTTTTTTTTGCTTTATCGAATAAAAAATTCGTGCGCGGCGCACTATCGGAAGACGTCGCAGCCGCAAATGATTCGGAATAATTTCAACGTTTTCCGATAGAGCGCAGTTACCTGATATCAGAAAAAATAAAATAAATAAAATAAATAAATAAATATAACTGCATAAGTTGTTAAAAATTGCTATGCAATAGCTTTACCGCGGCAGTCCCCGAGTGCCACACGTATTTTTTTTTATAACGAATTTTCTTTTAAGAAAGTGTTTTAAGATTAGATTTAATTTGCTTATGTAAAAACCGTTAAACTCATTCCAAAGTATGAAGCTTGTCAATTTGGTTAGTAAGCTTCAGTTAAACAAATCTAGTAACACCTTTATAATTTGATATAAAAAAAATACGTATGGCACTCGGGGACTGCCGCGGGAAAGCTATTGCATAGCATTTTTAACAACTTATGCAATTATAATTATTTATTTATTTAATTTTTTCTGAAATCAGATAACTGCGCTATATCGGAAGACGTTGAAATTATTCCGAATCATTCCGTATCATGCGGCTGCGGTAGCAAATGATTCGGAATAATTAAAACGTCTTCCGATAGCGCGGTGCGCACGATTTTTTTTTTCGATAAAGCAAAAAAAACGGATTATTCGAAAAAAAACGTAGATAAAAAGATAGATAATTAAATTATCTTTAAAATGGTGCAGGTTTCATAATAATACGCCAGATAGTATTTGCGTAATAGTCGTTTTTGTGTTCGGTTAGACCTAATTTCACAAATTAATTACACTATGTAATATAAACAAAATCTAAAATATTCAAAGCTAAGAATATTAGGAAAATGTTCTTGTTTAACATATATTTTTTTCGAATCGTAAGCAGTACTCGTTTAGACGTAATTATCAGTTTATAATCATTAATTTTCGTTAAGAAATTTCTTCATTCGGTCGCCGCGCTGGCCTAGACCCGCGATAAAAGCTATGCAATAGCTTAAAAAAAGTGATTATAAATAGGTACCTATTAAACGAATTTACCTCTTGAAGTTTATAGCGACGCTTCGGTGATGTTGCAACCGCCGTTGTCCAGGGTAGACCACCCTATCAACCCTGGACAACGGCGGTTGAGACATCCTCGAAACGTCAGGTGTTACAAACTTCACTCGGTAAATTCGTTTTTATCCCATTTATATTGTCAAACAACCGCGATAATCTTCGATTTCATAAAATAAATGCGAGGTAATCTCTGAATTGAACTTCTTCTTTACTATCTTTTTATTAATGGCTATTATGTCACTGATTGTTTATTCTGACTATTCGTGATTGACTATTATCATTATTACTAAACTGTTATTATTTGTTTTTTTTTAATATTTTTATTACTGTCCATGCCAGTACTATTATTAGTACTGATGTGATAATTTGTGAAATAATCGAAGAATTTTTATTGAAAATATCGGAACATTTTGTTTGTTACATATAACCTAGAAAATCTGTTCAAATGTGTTCTACTTTCATATTAATATACATTATAATGATTTTTTGCTAATTTTGAATTTATATAAACTGGTTTAAAATTTCAAAAATGACCCGGGATGAATACCAAATGAATGTCGTTTTGAGATCGATCAAATAAACGAAAGTCCTAATCCTGTTATTCCTCAAAAGCAGGTATGCGGCGACGTCGAATTAACGGTGAGGCAGATGCTGTGGTGGAGTGGAGAGGGTTAGATTCGTCTTCGGTCGTCGAGACGTATAATGTTTCATATGGCCATCAATCAATTGCGTTCGTATACGTCATATGTGAGGGCACTTCGTCTTGCGTGTCAGCCGGCCTCTTGACGTGTCCTATTGACATAACAATCCGACGCCATCTTGAGACTCCCGTGGCGCTACACGACTCTGCTCGGACGGCAACGCTATCACGCTGCTATTTGTAATCGTTTCACGTAACCTTCACAAACTATAATATCGTACAAATGCGATCATAAATTATTTTTGTTACTTCGTTTGAGAGGATTTCTGTGGTTGATAAGGATGGTTTTATGGGAGTATTATTAATTTTTTTTTTTATTTATAAAATAAGCCAGTTTAGAATTCCTACTCTTGGTATAGCCAAATTGTGATATAGCAATTTTTTGTTCAGATTAATTATTTAATTTAATTGTAAAACATATTTAAACTTTTAAAATGTATATTTTTTCAAAAAAGAATAAAAAACACTACTGGCGTTACAGAAGGTCAACTATTGTATTTAAATATATATGTATATATATATATATATATATATATATATATATATATATATATATATATATATATATATATATATATATATATATATATATATATATATATATATATATATATATATTTATATATATATACGAGTACATATATATATATGTATATATATATATATATATATATATATATATATATATATATATATATATATATATATATATATATATATATATATATATATATATATATATATATATATATATATATATATATATATATATATATATATATATATATATATATATATATATATATATATATATATATATATATATATATATATATATATATATATATATATATATATATATATATATATATATATATATATTACGATTTGTTGTTTGTGAAGTTATTCATGTAGACACATGTATATTTCCGAAATATACCCAATCAAACCTTTCATTTGACACTAAACAATATATATTTATGTATTTTTTTGACGTTTGGACATTTATACAACTACTTACCTAATATTTGAACAGTTAAAGTTCCCGGTAACACACAGCATAACATAACAATTCTAATAATACCACACACGTCTAAATTGGTTCAAGCGTTTAGAAGTTATGGTGGAATAAAGAAAAGGAAAACATACATAGATGAACCCTGACCACATTAAACTCCTTTTTTGTTGGGCAGTCGCGTAAAAAATAAATGAAATAAATGAAATGAAAAATATAGTGTCTATTGCCAAGAGGCAATATCTACCGACTATACCGCCAGGGTTATTGTGACTGAAGGTTTATGTGGGCAAATTAATTTACAAGTAATAAATGAATACACTTACAAATAAGTCATCATTGTATAAAATATAATTCAGTGATTAGTAACGTATGCTAACTCGATATTGAAGGGTAGGAGTGAAATATAAGGACAAGCAAAGGAGACGGGAGGGGAGGGGGGAATTCATAAGTTGAGTAAATGTCTCTTTAAAGAATTTTTAAACCCGCTCAGGTTTTCAAGTTGTCTTATCGGTAAAGGCACGGAATTCCAGAGACCGGCCGCTTGCACTGCGAAAGACCTAGACATGAAAGTTGATGAATGCTGAGGTATAGCCAGTAATAGATTTTCCTGAGAGCGCAATGGAAGACCATGGGATGAAAGCGGAGAGAAAGTCAAGCTATTAAAACGAGCAGGCAGTTATAAAATAGTCAAATTAGAAATGTTACAGCAATAAAAAATGGCGATATGGAAATATACATTTTAATTTTTATACAATAATCCATTTCCGATTATTAAAATATGTCATAGCTTGATTTCTTTTATCAGTGATATAAAAGCAGCCTTTGATTTCTCGTTTCTCTCGTTGCTTTATTTATGTGTACCTATGATGAATGTGTATATTTTATTACTAGATTATTACAATTGTTTATGTGCTAGAAAGCTACACCCGGAAAGGGGTTTATGAACTAAAATTTGAATTTGAATTTAAAGATGATGTTATTATCAAAGATATTTCCCAGGTCCTTGATAATCTCTTTTCTCTCAAACACGAGACATCCGATTTCATAGTCGAATATAGTAAGGTTTCTCGTCCGCATATTGGAACCCATTAGATATTTCTTCGCATTAAGTCCAATTTGTTACTATGACCTCTTTCTACTAATTTTGCTATATCTTTTTGCCATTTTCTACTATTAGTCATTTTATCTTTTAAAGTAAATAATTTATTTTCGTCGGCAAAAAACCTACTGGATTTACTAAATTTTAGCTTATTAGCCAAATCATATACCATAATAGAAAATTACAACGGACCCACATTGGACCCTTGATGGACACCAGAATAGGCGTGCATCTGATTCGATTATGTAATCGTATTTACCGTGACCGTGTTCCTACAATATGACCGAGTGACATTTACAATTTTATTTTCTGAACACGAAGGAAATATGTAATCAAATACTTTTTGTATTGTATAGTAGTCAAATATACTCAGAATTTGATTATAAATTTGGCTTTATGTCGGCTAGGTTCAGCCCCTTCCTCTATCTTTGTGCCATCCGTGTATTCGGTTATATCAATAGATAGATAAAATAACCTTATTATTCTGAAAAGAAACATTATGGTATTTGCATTATGGTGCCTCTCCAGGATTGTGGCTTTATTTTCTTCTTTCGTGTTGTATTTGTACATTTTCCCGAATACGCACTCAGGTGGAATTTTATCTGCTGTTATCCTTAGTAGCAATACGTCAATCCAAGTCTGCTCTAAAATTCTCCTGTGCTTTGTCTATACTTAGTCCTCATCTGCTTCTGAAATCGAACATTTCAGTTTGTCAACTTCTGCGAGAATCCCGCCATCTCAGGATGTTATAACGACTGTTGTCATCTTGTCATTCTGAGATTAGTCACAATGACTTGAGAGGATGAAACAATTTTCTAATGATATGTGATAACAGGTCAACATCTACATCGCTTTCTTAGGAATTATACTTCGCCGATTATTTGCCGGATTTAACGATCCTTACAAGAGCGGGAATTGATGTCCGTCTAGGACCCACCCGAGGGAATTCTCACAGCGCACTGCAAATGCACTACTGCTTACGCATGCAGGATACTTTGGAGTTGTCGACTACTACGTGTCTACTAAAGAGGAAATTATTCAAATGTTATTATTTATTCAGATGTTATTATATTTAAATTATTCAGATGTTGCATTTCTCGATCTATCCAACCGAGTAGAAAGGCTGCAAAGTAACTGCATTCGCTTTATTTATGACCTAAGGAACTATGACCATGTTACAGAGCACACTTCAGAGTTATCAACTACTACGGGCGAACCCGGCACCCCAGAAAGGTGTAACGATATTAATCATTCTTTCAACCGTGGGGTGAGAGCAGAGACTTAGGGACGATACATTCCACGGTCTAGTTACATGCTCGTGAGAGTCCAACGCCTTACCGCGAGGCACTAGGAAGTAAATCCCTTGCGCAGACCTCGCGCCCTTACTACCAGATTTGGACGGATCTCGCTATCCTCCAGTCTCGTCATAGATTCTATGTCGCTTGCGCGAACTCTACCTGATGTTATCGTTGATTCGGTTCGAATGTATTGCGGACCGCGGTGCCCTTTGCTCGTCTTTCACACGGGATGGGGTGGATCGGGTGACCTAACTGGTTATTCTGTCTGTCTATTGTCTGACGTCGCACGGTGTTCCGCCCGAGGTGTTTACCCCGACCGGAACCTCCGATCCCAACTGTCTTCCACTGTTAGTAGGCTACAACCGTAAGCAGAGTTCACTGGGGCCTTCCCTGACTAGTTCCTCTTCGAGGTGAATTACCGAATGGGAGCTAAACCGTAAGTTGGGCCGACACTAAACACACAAGCAGGCCATCATATCCAAGCTGCACGGTTCCAGATGTCGACTACAACGGGCGAACCCAGTCACATCAGGAATTTTCAACGATAATGATCGTTCTGTCTCCCGTGAGGTGGCATAGAAGACATTGAGACGATACAAATCTATCGTCCAACAAAGCCACAAACCCGCCAGAGCACAACGCCTTACGGCGAGGCACTAGGAAGGTAAACCAGTGGCATTACCTCGCCCTCTGTCTACCAGTTTTGGCAGCATATCTCCGTCTGGCATTAACCTTCAGGATACCTCCATGCTCCCGACTGCTAACGAAGTCGCTTACGCGGCCTCTATCTGCCGAAAATTCAGCGGTGATTCAGTTTGAATCTATCGCGGACCAGTGGCATCTTTTGCCGGCTTTGAATTCAGGATCAGATTGCCAAATGATCATTTTTAGAGTGGTTGACCGCAGGTCAACATCCACCCTCGCTGCTTAGGAGACATTATATTTCCATAGTCCCAAGACTCCTTCAGCAATTAGTCAGAGTGCACACCCGATTGGCCTGAGACACGGGAGTCTTACCCGGGTAGCCTTCCACACGAGGAGCCTCTGAATAGGACTTGTATCGTAAGTTGGACCGATCCGAGAACACGCTGGATCTTATAGCCCAAGCTGCACGAAACTATTCGCTACCTAATTCGAACAACTAGAGCTGTCAACTACAACGGGCGAACCCGTTACCTCAGGAAGTTTTAACGATATTACCTACATCGTTCTATCTACCGTGAGGTGAGCGTAGAAGACTTGGAACGAAAACAGTCCAATGTCTAGTTACGCCACTCGTCTGTAAGCAGCCAACGCCTTACCGCGAGATAACCCAGCAGGCCGGCAATCGCACCCTTACTTCCAGTTGCAACCTGATTACTCCGGTCTCCCGACTGGTTACAAGTTCGAGGTTAGGCTTGCGCGGTCCTCTCCTTTACGTAGCGGTGATATGGTGTCTACCGAAACTATCGCGGATCACGGCATCCTTTGCCCGTCTGTTCACCCGGTATCGGGTAGCCGATAGGTCGTTCGATTGGAATGTACAATCGATCGACTGATACCGCAGGGTGCGCCGTCAACGGAGAGCCGTCCAGGAGTTGACTCCTATGGGAAACTGGCCCTCAGGCCAAAGTCCTACCCGCGTTGGCACCTCTGCTTGGAGGCCGCCGGATGGGTGTTGACCCGTGCGTTTGACCGACCCTATACACATGGATCTTAGTGGCCAAACTGCAACAGGGCTTATTAGCTCCCTCTGAATTCGAACAGTGAGCATCGTCACGGTCGTGTATATCGTCCGACGTCCGAGCGTCAGTGTCCTGGTCGGCGTCCGCGACCGCGCGCCCTCCGTCCGGCCGCGCGGCCGACCGGCTGTGATAAATGGCCTCTGCATGGCGCGCCATAAATCGGGCTGATGGTCGCGCTCGCACCTCAGCGCCGCTGACGAACGGTCGCTGCGCTCTAATGACGTCATTTGACCCCGCGCTCCGGTGACCTGCCCTCCGGAAACGTCCGACAGACCGAATTCATTTATTCTTACTCTTTTTTACTCTGCTGCCCGTTGTTTCGTCGTTGTCATCCGCAACGCAACCATTCTAACGCGGATCGGCTCTTAATTAATTAATTCAACCTCTATCTAAACTGTCTTCATTGCATTCATAAGTTCAGACGAAATTAGTACTTATCGTTATCCTTCCAGACATATTAAAAAAAAACATTTATTTACTTAATGCTTATAAAAAATGTAATTAACAATGTCACTGAAGTAAATAAATCGAAATTTGAAGAACAACAGCTTATAATCGACAAAGCTCTAGTAATAAACAGCGCTATGAACATCTTTCGGGGGCTTCTTACGCTTGTATAGATACAAGCGTAAGAAGATACGGCGTGTGTTTTTAAATAGAGACACCTTGAAATGAGTGAATCAATACGAGCAAATAAGCAACTTTCGACAAAAAACTTTGAAAAAAAAAACACAAAAGTTAAATATCTAATTGTTTTCAAGAAAAAAATGTAGATATATATTTTTTAATTTTCAAAATTTAATATTTTTCAAAATTAAATAATAAATACTTACCAACATTATATTGTATCATATGGAATATTTTAATTAATAATCCTAGAATAAATAAATTACATACTTAGATACAAAATACACAGACATACAATGGAATACCGTTATTTATTTTATATGTTCTCCTCTTACTATAATTTGACTGAAGTTCATTTTCCATTCGCAGGTATCCAATTCCTCTCTGTTTATTTTAAATTGAAAACATATCAATATGACTATTTTTCTCAACTTGTCGATGTAGTTAAATATTTGTGGCGTATGTCTGTTTGTCTCTATGTTAATAACTCTAGAACAACTATAAGAATTTGGGTTTGATTTTTTATTTATGTAACTTGCTTATTCCTATTAGTTAAAGGCTTTATAAGAACAAAATAACTTTAATAACTTCCGAGATATTATCATACAAAATGCCAGAAAAGTCGGTAAAAAACTGTGAATTACAAAATTTCGAAGGTCGGAATCTTGAGACGTAAAGTGACGTAATATTTTTTAATAATTTCTATATAACGTGGAATCTAAAAAAATAACTAAAAAAATCAATAAGTAGTTTTAAATAGGGGAAAATATGAAGCAACTGTAATAAAACTGATATTACATTTTTTTCTCTTAGCTATATATAGAAAATATGTAAAGATAAAAGTAGTATTCAAGTAAGTCTACAGATTGGTGCAAATTTAAATTTGATGTTCACAGCTAAGTGTAGGATGGTCGTGGGTTAATTCCAGTAGAAGTTCTTGCCTCTTTGCTCCTGCTGTCGCGAAGAAAAATGTCCTTTATAAAGAAGCTATTCGAAAAGCAGTCGTATAGACAAATACCAGCGAAGTAGTCATATTACTTATCTTTTTAGTGTTGTGTATCGTATTGTATTAAAATGATCACCCTGACCACTGCTGCGCTATACCTGCTCAGAAGGCTTAGTTCCGCCTGTATTAAAATCGACTGCCCATCGTCACATTTTCTTTGTACAATGTACTAATTGACACAAAGATAAATATATATAGGCCATATTGTAGGGACATTGTGAATTTTGTTACTAATGGAAATGAAACAATCAGTAGGGATACCGCACCGCAGAGACTTGCAGATTATATAAATAAACATTTCACAAATGTTGGGCACAACTTAGCGCAAAAAATGCAAAAAAGAATTACTCTCACGAGACATTTGCCGCCGTCGATAGATTTTTCTGTGTCTCTTTTCCTGACTCCAACAACGCCATATAAAATTATGCCAACAATAGGATCCATAAAATTAGACTCGTCTCCGGGTATTGACAATTGATTCAAGAATATTCAAGCTGTCAAAAAGAGAACTAAGTTGTCCCATTTCCCATATGGCGAATTCTAGTTTTAAAGCAGGCATTTTCCCCGACATACTTAAATGTGCAAAAGTAATCCCTATTTTGAAAAACGGCGATAAATTAACCATTGACAACTATAGACCCATATACTTATTAAACACCCTATCTAAAATCATAGAGAAAGTGGTTAAAAAGCGTCTGTCGAAATACCTGCAAGAAAACAATATTATATCAAATAAGCAATATGGATTTAGAGAGGGTATGGGCACTACCGATGCTATTGCAGAGGTGACAAGTGTAATGTATAATAATGTGGATAAGAGAAAAAAATGTTTAGCTGTTTTCCTAGATCTAGCGAAGGCATTCGATACTGTTTCACACGACATACTGCTTCAGAGGTTAGGGAATGTGGGATTTAGGGGTATCACTCTGGGCTGGTTTACAAGTTATTTGACAAATAGGAAACAAATTACTACCGTTAACAATATACACAGAAAGCCAGAATACCTCCAGTATGGTGTCCCTCAAGGCACTGTTCTCGGGCCCATTTTATTTCTTATTTACAAAAACAAACTCTCTAATCTAGTCGGCAAAACAATTTCCTTCGCCGATGATACGGTCGCCATTTTCGAGGGCTATAACTGGAATGAAACATTCTCCGTAGCCAATGAGGGTATTAATAAATTACATGAATGGTTAGACAATTCTCTACTTAGCCTGAACATATATAAAACTAAGTGCCTTACGTTCAGCAACAATAGTAAAGGCCAACCACATTTAAGCCATAGACTGAGCATTCATGACTGCGACAGAAATACTCAGCATTGCAACTGCACTACTCTAGAAAGAACACAACAGGTAAAATACCATGGTATAATGATCGACAATAAGATGTGTTGGAAACCACATATTGATAAGCTGACGACGAAGGTGCGTAAACTCGCACGTTCAGGGAAATAAGGGATATTGTGGACCCGGGAACACTGAAAAACACCTATGCATTATGTCAGTCAATACTATGCTATGGTATTATAGGATGGGGCGGTTGTACAAGGTCCACTCTACACCCTCTAGAAGTAGCCCAAAAATGTATTTTTAAAATAATCGCACGTAAACCGTATCAATTTCCATCCAGTCCGACACTCTTTACATCCAGTCCGAGGTTTTGGATGTAAGACAGCTTTATATTCGCATGGCCCTAATTTACACTAAAAATAAAATGACCCCTTACAATCAACAACGAGTTGGAAAGACGAGAGCAACAAAAACTGGTGATATGATGGTGCCAAGAACTTACACAGCATTTGGCCAACGCCATTTCACGTTCATTGGTCCTAGAATGTACAACAATCTTCCCGAAGCAATTAAAAGTAGTGAGAACACATCCACTTTTAAAAAATCACTAACCGATTGGTTGTTGGAGGTGGGTAGAGACGGTTTAGGGAATATGCTGGCTGTTGTATTTTGAATGATAGTATTTAGTATTTAGTATTTAGTTTTTGCCATGATAATTTTAAATGACTATTATAGGTATGTAAACGTTATATCAATATGTAATTGATTTATATAATATGTATATTATTTTAGTTTTTAATTTTTGTGTTATTATTATTTTCGTAAACATATATGTATGTGTATGTGTGCATATATGGATATATATTTTATCTATAGATGTACATATATATGTATCTATATTTGTATATGGGTAAATATTTTTACTTTCATATTTGTCGATTTAAAAATAAGTACTAACATATAGTTTAAGTTGACAGTGCACAGTTAATATCTAATCATTAAAAGTCTGCCTTAGAACAGGCCTAGGCCTAGTTAGGCGACAGTGTCAAACATTAAAAATAATGTCGCATCAATTTCTTGCTAACATCTTTCTTACAAATATGACATTAATTGTTTAATAGATGTGTTACTAAAAATAAATAAAAATAAATTCGCTTACTAGTTTTGTTACTAATTAGCCTACTAGTTTTGTTACTAATTAGCCTACTAACTAAATAAAAACATTTTCCTAAACAGCATTTATTTTAAAGCTTTTAAAACTACTGATTTACAGTATGTTGAACCTGTATTTAATAAAAAAATATTTTAGTCATCATAATTACAGAAAATGGAACTTACCGCGTAAAATAGTGAATTTCACATTTTTCTTCTAAGTTACAATTTTTGTCGTCACGGAGAGAATGTTTATGGTAAGGTCTGTTTCTCATAATTATGATGTCAAATAACTATAAAAGCTTGTATATATATATTCATTAACTTTGGCTTTATATAGGTCCCAACTTCATTTTTAAAAAATCACCCTTGAATATTTCCAGAAATTGTTCGTTTCTATTTTTAACCGACTTCAAAAAAAGGAGGAGGTTATCAATTCGATAGTGTATTTTTTCTATAATTGTTACCTCAGAACTGCGTCATTTACAAAACGATTTGGAAAAATCTTATTTTATTAAAAGAATATACTGCCAGATTGGGTCAATTTTTATTAAAATCCTATTCTGATGATGGGATCCACGAGGAATTGAAGGAACTCCTCAAATATTATCATATTAAGTTGAAAATGTACATGTTGGTTCAGTTCCGATGGCAATGCATTTTTTATAGTAAGTATGACCTGATTCTACAGTTGGTTCCCGACGAGGTGACTTCTCAACGGTCTACAGCACAGATACGAAATTTTGTATACGCATTTAGTTATAATAGCCCGTTCTAGGATTCACCATGACGTGGCTGCTGCACCCAGGGTCTGAAGAGGGTCTGACAGTACAGGCACGAAATTTGTATATGTATTCAATTAAGATAGCCCGTTCTACGTTTCACCAATACAATACTGCAGCTCCCAGGGTTGGCTTCCAACGAGGGAACTCGTCAACGGTCTACAGCACAGATACGAAATTTTGTATACGCATTTAGTTATAATAGCCCGTTCTAGGATTCACCATGACGTGGCTGCTGCACCCAGGGTCTGAAGAGGGTCTGACAGTACAGGCACGAAATTTGTATATGTATTCAATTAAGATAGCCCGTTCTACGTTTCACCAATACAATACTGCAGCTCCCAGGGTTGGCTTCCAACGAGGGAACTCGTCAACGGTCAACAGCACAGATACTAAATTTTGTGTAGGTACGCATTCAATTATGATAGCTCGTTATAATAAGTTTTACCATGACATGGATGTTGTACTTATAAAAAAGTTGAAGTCGGTTTTTTTGGATAAAATTTTGTCCATTATTTAATTGATACAACAAATAATTCAACAAAAATGTAATTCCGTTGAATATTTCAAAAATTAATCGCAATGACTTTTTTATCAAGAAAAGGTGGTGGCATTTATAGCCAAAATAATCAATCCTTACAAGTTGTCATTGCTAATTATCATCATGATTAAGAAAAACTTGCCCTACCGTAATAATTCTCTCATTGTAAACAACAAATGAAATTTCGAAGAAAAATTGAGAATCTCAAAATTTTACCGGGTAAGTTCCATTTTTTTATGATTATGATGGCTAAAGTAATTTTTAAGTCAATGTAGATTAACAATATCATAATTGAAAATTTAAAAAAATGTAAAAATAAATGTTGTTTAAAAGAATATTATTTTAAATGTGCATATTAAGTCCAAAAATCGCCGTGTTCCTAATAATATACCCACAGTGTATATATACAAAAACCCTCACAATTAATATACAATCACAATAATTGGTGTTATCCCGTTAGTTTAAATGTGCAAAGTAAGCGTTTAGATATTTTCAATTCATGATTAGGTGTGTTAGAGTCGGCAAGGAAAAACACACATCACAGTACTGTGCACATATAATGAATGACAAGTTTATGACGGAAAGTATCTACAGGGTCCGCCATGTAACGTTTTTTTTTTTCAACTAGTGCTTATTTCGTGTATGGCAACACTTACCTCATGTCTGATTTGACAGATAATTAGTTTTATCCTTCCGCTGAACGAATATGGTTGTGTATACGCTTGAACAACGCTGGGAAATCTTGCGACATTACTTTGAAAATCATGGTAATGTTGCAGAATGTGTGCGAAAATTGCGTACGGATTTTGGAAGAAGAGAAGCACCGTCAGCTCCGTATGTTCGTTACCTTGTGAAAAAAGTGAAAGAAACTGGCATCCTCATCGATAAACCAACGCGTGAAAAGCCAAAAACAGTGCGTACACCCGGGAATATTGCTGCTGTGGCCTAAAGTGTGCGTGAATCGCCATCAACATCAGTTCACCGTCGTTCTCAACAATTGGACATTTCGCAGACATCATTGAGACGAATTTTGCGTAAAGACCTTGGTATGACGCCGTACAAAGTCCAATTGGTTCAGGAGTTGAAGCCAACTGACATCCAATGCGTTTTCGCTTCGCTAAGTGGGCCTGCGATCGACTTGCAGAAAATGCGGATTTTGCCAAAAAAATCATCTTTTCAGATGAAGCTCATTTCGATCTTGGCGGGTATGTAAACAAGCAGAATTGTCGCATTTGGGGCACAGAAAACCCGCACGCATTCATTGAAAAGCCGGTGCACCCAAAACGAGTCACTGTTTGGTGCGGATTTTGGTCCAGAGGCATAATTGGGCCATTTTTCTTCGAAAATGAGCAAGGAGTGGCCGTTACCGTCAATGGCGATCGTTATCGGGCCATGTTGAACGAATTTTTGTTCACAGAAATTGAAGAGGAGGATATTGGCAACATTTGGTTTCAACAGGACGGCGCTACGTGCCACACAGCCAACGCTACACTTGATGTTTTGCGCCCTGTTTTTGAAAATCGCATTATCAGCCGCAGAGCTGATGTCGTTTGGCCACCTCGGAGCTGCGATTTGACACCGTTGGACTACTTTTTGTGGGGTGCCGTCAAAGATAAGTGTTACGCCGACAAACCAGAGACAATTGACGCTTTAAAGGACAATATTCGTGAAGCCATTGGTGAAATACAGCTGCACACAATCGATAATGTACTTAAAAATTGGACCCATCGTGTAGGCTACTGCATGGCCAGCCGAGGCAGCCATTTGAATGAAATTATTTTCCACCATTAACCGGAGGGATAGTACTTTCAAATAAAAAAAGAAATTTGAAAAAATATTCAGTAGTTTTTTTTTTATAGCATTTTCAAAAAAAAAAAGTTATTTGGCGGACCCTTTATATAAGCTTTCATATGTTTTATAAGTTTATTAATTTACGCATAACTAAGTATTGAAAATTACACAAACAAGGAAGCAAAAGAGGTCTGACAGAGTTCTTATAATTTAAAATTTCAACCGATAATAAAATATAATATAATATAAATCAAATTTACCGCTGGAAGTTTGTAACACCCGTCTTTTCGGCGACACTGCAACCGCAGTAGTCCAGGTATTCTCCGAATAGATTTCAGGGTAGACTCCAGCGTCCAGGGTAGGCTCAGTCTGTGCTACTTACTGCTTGAAGTTTGTCTGGTGCTACTAACTTCACGTGGTAAATTGGTTTTATATTATTACGAATATCAAATTGTATATCATTTTTTTTTCATCATACAAAACCCACTATCTCCATAACGTTCAAAACCGTGGTCACCCCACCGATAAACCATTAGCACAAATCGTCCACAGGGCAAGACGACCGACGCTGAGACATACGACGTTGGAAAATACGCGGTCAATAGTCCGATATTGATGTGCCAAAGGAACAATATTACATTTGGAAAGGTAAATATTATTTTTTCCTCTAATGGCGCTATTCGGCTTTCGTAATGAGAAACAAATTTTCGATTACATAATCAAGGTCAATGGCTCTTCTGCACTTACCTATTTTAAAAAAATACCTACAAAAAATGCTTTTGGAAGCCGAAGATCTACAATATAGGGGTTGGAAAAGAGAAGTAACTGCATTTTGCATTGCATTTTGTAATGAATTACAAAGTATATGCCAATTACTAGCAAACAATAAATTCTGTTTTAAACGTTTTTTTTTGCATAGAAAATTACAGTTAATTTCTTACTTCTTGGATTTTCTGTATAATTTAGAAGGCCTTGGTAAGTAAGAAATGGGAATAAAATGTTATTCTTATATACTACGCAAGGTTGTCTCGCATTGTTGTATGGTAGTAAAAAATGTGAAGCGGAGACAGGCCTGATATAGTGGCAAATACTACCACATTTAAATAATTTACAATATATTTCACGAGATTTGCGTCGGTTTCTGTAGGAATATTAGAAGGGATTTCGACATAGAACGGAATATTTAGGACTTAAATAAATGATTATTATAGGACCATTACTAAAAAATGCAAGAAAAGAGTTCAAATAAAAAATGTTCGTATATTCTACAAATTCATAATAATCAAATATGAAATAGAACAAAAAATCAAGTAAAAAATATATGATAAAATAACAAACCAAAATATGAAATAGAATAGATAAACCTATAATAATATAAATAATGAATATATTATTACAAGACATAAAATAAGAGTTACTATACATATTTAAAAGTAATTATTTCGTGTGTCTGTGTCTATATTAATTATACATTATTAGATTATCATATTATTGTGCATTATTAGTCATTCTCCTCCAGGCACATTATAGTAAATAATGTCCTCACCGATACAGGCTCGCTGCTTTGGCCACACGTTCAATAAACTAAAGGCAGAATGGCCGAAATCGCAGAGTTTGTATATTTGCAAAGCTATCGAAATATTGTAATTTAAATGCGGCGCTTACGATGTTATAAAGGCAAACGTGTCGTTATCTGCGCAGCATTTGCGGATTGGTGCTAAAATCATGAGCAGTGAGAGCACCCTCCCCCCCCCCCCCCCCTACTTTTCCGTCCCCCATGACCCCACCCCTTTGCCCCTCTCTTCGCCCGGCCACTGCCTAATCCGGAAATACGGAGGAAATAGAGATAGCCTTAATCGGTATCGCTCGTACGCCAGGGTCGGATCGGGGATATTATTTAAATAAAAATCATTAATATTGGCAAAGCCAAAACATGGATTATTCTCTCTACGATAGAATTATAAAGCCTACAAGTGGAGAAGTTGATAATATTTAATTATATCCTAATATTTTATTTTAAAAAAAAGTCGGTTGGAGTAAATAAATGAATAGGTATATAAACACCTATTTAAGATAATTTTGATGATACTATACTACTTGCCAATAGCGTGGAAGAATTTCAACTCCTCTTTGATAATATTAACCCGCTGAGCACGTAACATCCATTTGGGGACATGTATGGCGGCCGCCTAAAATCCGAAACATCCGATTTTGGATATCGCGCTCGCCGCTGCGAAAAATGCAATTTACGATTCGAATCGTCGTACTTTAATGCTTTATGACCGCGGGACGACATGGCCAAATAATCTTTCATTCGCCGGCCAACGACGATTTAACCGATCGCCGATTTAAAAAGTCAGCATTAGACGTCAAAACAACAGTGTCGATCGGCCACCGCGCGGAGGCGTATAGTTCCGCGAGGTGTTTGTTTTGTGAAGTGTTTTGTGAATATAAGTGAAGTGTATACCGGATAAAAGTAAGTAATTTCCCTTTTTAAGTAGTTTAGGCATTAGGATTAGTCAATTTAGACAGTCCATTTGCTGTTTTTCACGAATTTTCGAAGAAAACACTTTGGCAACAACACAACGGCTCGCGAAAATATGGCCGTTTTTATTTTGTAATGTTTTTGAAATATCCCTATATATCGCGAAACATGACGTAATGTCGCTTTAATTTACTAATAAAATAGGTATTGCTTCATTTACATCCTAAGTTATCACATAATTAGGCGTATTTTGAACATTATATGTTGTTTTTCTAATATGGCTCGCGAAAATGAAACTTGTTTTGATAATTACTATGAGAGAAAAAAGTGCGATTTTCCATAGTTTTTCGATAAAATCTGACTCTTTGGAGTATAGTAATTAGTTATTAGACATATAATAAGTCTATGATAAGACAATAAAATTGAAAAAATCTAACGAATTTTATATTATGGGCATTCAAAGTTTATTATTAGGTTCGAACGCGGAAACTCTCAAAACTTTAGATTTTTCTATAATATCAGACAAAGGTCAAAGTTCTGGTGTGATTTCTAAGAAGAAGTGATGTAGTAATAAAGTTATTTTGAAAGAATTTCATATAAAAAAATACCATAAGTAGTCACAAATTAAAAATTAAAAAAATTTTTTTTTACGAGAATAAATAAAAATTTTCTTGGCTGAATAAATAAATATTTTTTCCGTATTTTTGTATGCAAATAAGTAAAAAAAAAATATCGTTTTGGTAAAGCATTTAATAAAGAACATAACTGTATTTACAATTTTTGATATTTACAAAAACTGTATTTACAAAAAAATCGAAATGATTTTATAGGCGAGTTTTTTTCAGTTTGCCAATTTTGTAATATTTATTCATTATTATCTTAATTGTTTTACGAGATAAGGTTATAATGTTTTATATGTCAAATTTCAATGCGATCATTTTTCTCTTTATCTTTATTAAATCCGTTTAGTGGTTTAAAAGTTATGATCGTTTTTCTCAAGGCCGTTGACTCGCGTCGATTTTCGCGCGAATATGTCGCGCGCAAAAGTGATGTTTTTGGGCGCGGTGAGTTTTTACCTCGCAAAGGAGTATGTGACGAATAAAGGTAGAAACTGAATACCACAAAGATCAACCTACACACCTAGAGTTATAGTTAACACACCTATAGTTGGAGCTTAGAGAATTCGGCTGGAGAAGATTAATGGCATCATTTATCTTGGCTACAACTTGAACCACTGCTGGAAAATGAGTTTGAAATATAGTATAAAATCGGCATAGCAAAACTCGTAAGTGCATACTTTAAGATGGTAAATTTTAAACTAAACGTTAAAAGCTGACTCCTAAGATGCTACATATAGTTTGGGTGCTAAAAATAGTTTGAGTGCCTACGTCTTAAATTGTACAAATGCAGATATTGAACACCTTATTAGATAATTGAATCTTTATAATAAAAACATATACATATAATATGTAATATAAATTATTTATACATAAAATATATAATAAAAGTAATAAAAATATATAACAAAAATTGATGATTTCTAAATACAATTTTATTTTCATTTTTGTGAATTTATTTTGTGTATTATTAATACATATATAAATATATATGTATTAATTTTTATCATGTTTTAAAATAACATAAGAGGTTATTGACAATTTTCATGACATTTTCTTACGAATTTTTAATTAGGTAATTAAGATATTTCTGTTACATTAAGTATGATTTTGTTTATTTATCTAAATATAATATTAAAGGTTTCTTAGGATAATTAAAAATAAATTGTCTCCCTTGAAACAGGCGGCAGCCTAGTTAGGTTAAGACTTTTGTATATTGAATCTACTCATAATTTGAACTCAACAAAAAATTTGTAATTTGTAATTTGTTATAAATTCAATGTGACATGGAAAATACGACGCTTACAGTCACGCTGTTAAGAAAGTGAGAAGCCTGAGGGAGATGTGTATCGTAGAATACTACATCTAAGCTAAGTTATCAGCTAGGAATGATGATGTCTTAACCCTTCCGATGTGAGGTAACCATTTTTGGTTAGACGCTTACAAACGCTAAGATTTGAGCTAATCAATTTTGGTTAGGGCGCTCCGCGCTGCGTAAAATGCGATTTATTACTCGAATTGCGATCCTTTCCGCATATTTAAAGTAACAGATATCGTAAAAGTCGAACGGACGAACTCTAATCGACGACAGTTAGGCAATAAATTATTTTTAATAATCAGTTCCGCGCCGTCGGCCGCCCGCGGCACTCGCGACCAGCGGTCAGGCCGAGTCGCCGTGCCGCCAACGCCGAAAGTGTCTGTGATTTTGTGATTTTCGTGTTATTATTGTGCTATTTCCTTCTAAACCGTAAGTGATTTGCATTCTATTGAAGATTTTCGAAAGAGAATTTCTAATTTGGGACAGCAAATCTGTTTTTTTTTACGTTTTATCGCGTAAAATAGTCTGACGTTAGCTTTGCAAAGAATGTTCGTTTCTCGTCCCGAATTATAACGAAAAATCGCGAATTATGACATAATATTCGTTTAATTCGCTTATGAAACAACTATTATTTGATTTACATCGTATATAATCACAAAATTGGCTACATTTTGCTCAATTCAACTTGATTTCTGATTTGACATCAGACATCGGAAATTCGGAGAATACATCGATTTTTTCTTGGCTGAGTAACTAAATGTTTTTGTATGCAAATAAGTAAAACAAAATATAAGTTTTGGTAAAGTATTTAATAAAGAACATAACTGTATTTACAGTTTTGGCATTAAAAACATCGAAATTATTTGAATAGGCGACTTTTTTTCAGTGCGGCAACTTTGTAATATTTATTCATTATTATTTTAATTGTTTTACGAGATAATGTTACAATGTTTTATATTTCGAATTTCAATGCGATCATTTTACAGTTATTCTTTTTATGATCCGTCTAGTGGTTTACAAGTTATAGTCGTTTTACTCAAGTTCATTTACTTGCGCCGAATTTACAAGCGAAAATGTCGCGGGCGTAAGTGACAGCTGATTTTTTCTTCGCGATTGGAAGGGTTAAACGTATAAGCAAGAACACAATAATATCGAGGAGATAAAGATCATAGAAAACTTTGCTTATAGGTATCATGTGTCATCCCGATATATATAATTTTAATGTTAAATAACCGCAAGAGGTCTAAGACGAAAAATAATATAATGAATACTTATTCTTCTATAAAAGTATAAGAAATCTGCCAAATTTCTCGAGGTAATTTGATAGCTGATGTTCGGTAGCGGAATAGCTGAAGAAATCGCGTTCATGAAATTGAGTCCATTACTTCACAAACCAAATTACCCAACGTTAGAACTTGGAAGTGTCAGTCGTCCAAATCCGTATATATGTCTTTCGACCAAGGAGTATAATAGAAAGGATGATGGCTCGCATCTCGAACTTTAGAAAGTCCAAAGTATCTAAACAATGTTACCTTCCAAATTTCAATATTATTATAACAATGACTGACAAAATCATTCTGCCCAAAGAATTTGCTGTGGTCATGCGAGCCATCATTCTTTCTATTACACTCGTTGATCGAAAGATAAATATATGGATGACTGACACCTTAGGTAGACTGACTGACTAGGTAGGTAGAAGACGTCTTAATCATTATTTACTAAATACAAAAAAAAAACTTAGGATATTCAAAATTGTATAAGAAATAAAAAAGAAAAAAATAATTTTCTTTCAAAAGTTTCAGAACATTGTGTTTGAATTGCTGAAGGCTGTCATTGAATATGTCAATAGGATTGTGGCTGTGAAGATTATATACAGACGATACATTTTGCGACGGATGGTGTTGTAATACCCTGTATTGTTACTCGCTAACTGCAGTCGAATGAGGTCAGGAATCTGCAAATTTCTCGCCAAAACATTAAATTAAATTTTCTTATCTCGACGTCCATATTCTTAGCGGGACTATAAGACCATGTAATTCGAGATTTTGTAGCAAAGCCGATATTATTTACCACCCTTTTTATAAATTTTGCACTCAAAGTGCCATCTCACACATTATCCCTCCCCCCCAACCACTTCACTCCTTACCACCTCTAGAAATAATCACCAAATATTGGAGAGACTATAAAAGCTTTATTAAAGACAGACCAGTTCGTCACGATTCGACTCTGTCCGGCCGCAGTCGCCGCTTTATATTGTTTGAAGGCTTACGCATGGAGGCTACGGTGCGGCGGGCCGGGAAACGGTACTCTGCCCCATTCTGGAATAAGGGCGCTGGCAATTTGGCGAGAGCACGCCTCGCCATCAGTGCGGTACGCGCGAGGACGGCGGACGGCGCGGGCGTCGGTCGGCGGGCAGCGGGCGCCCCCGCCTGATGCAGGCCAGCGGTTCTCACGGACTCCCCTCGGCTACTTCCACGAGTCGTGACGCGCCCGACACGACAAATTGCCACCAAATACAAACACCGACGCGACGCTCCGATACAATTACCAACGCTCGTTATCTTATCCAGAGTGGACCAGCCACGGGGAGCAGCTAATAATCTGGCACTCGGGGAGCCAACGACTCGCGGAGATCTAGCTCCCGCCGCATGATGAACCCTTCATGCCAATTTCGACAGGTTACACCGCTGGGGTAACATAAGTTTAAACTGCCAGCGACCGAAAACCCTGACGCCACTCGGAAAGTCTAAAGTCTACGGCGTAGGTGGCAAAGTGATGGCCCTCTAATGGATTTAATCCCACTAAAACCCGTCTCAGGCAGTAGCAGTTGGCTTTTCAATGAATTATAAATATAAGCTAAATGATGACTAAAACCCAGGATCTTCAGTTTTAGACTGGACATGGAAGGGCACAGCGTAATCGACGGTAGCGAAATTCCAACGGTGAAGTTACGAGTAATTTAAAGAACTACTGCCCTTTTAAGAAAACTAGGAAGGGACTCCAGGGATCTGAATGTCAACAGCTCATATACAGTTTTCGATGCCAGGCATTGAGAATCGTAGTTATGATCGCTTTCGTCTGATAGGGGACACATCACCTTAAGGAGAAAAAGTAAAACAAATAACAGTATTTAAATATGTGTATGCCATTAACCCTTCAGGCCTAGGACCCTCAGCCGATTGACAAGTTGATGTCCCAAAAAAATTTAGTACAAATTAGAAAAAAAATGAGTTATGACACTATCACACCAACACGTTAATTACTGGCAAACCACTGTATCCATAATTAAAATAAAATATATTAACATAATAAAACATAATAAAATAAAACAAATAAAATTAAAATTAAATTAAAACGAGGCCGTAATGCTGAATCGTGTTTTGGCCGATATCGGCCAACCGGGGCTCTAGGGGTTAAGGTGTGTGTACTTGAAAACCAGGAAAGTCGGGGTAACCGCATCATTTTCTGAGCTCAAAATGGGTCATAGCTACAGGTTCCTAACCTTGCCTCTTAAAATGTGACTAAAATAAGAACAAGACCTCACGAGATCATCTTTCGCACATCAAAGCACGCTCAAACGGGGCTAATCTTAGGTTGAAACTATTAGGACCTTCTTCGATTCATTCGAATCTTTTTTCGACTTTAATTTTAGGTTACTACTCTACTTCTATGGGAAGACTGAATACTCCTAAGTAGATCGAGGTATCCAGAAACCTTAGGTCCACCGTGAGTGTCCCCAGCCATGTTACCTGGAAAACCGTAGTACATCATTGCCAGACTCTGGTGCAATTATAGCCATCATCACCATCTGCTGAAGGCGAAAATATGTTTCTTCAGCTAAAAACTATCACTCGTCACCCCACTCCTCTCATTCCTTTGAAATGGGGGGGGGGGGGGGCGATTATTTTTTAGGATTCTGAAATAAACCACTTAGACGGCTTGGCAATAATATCAGCAGTAGTTACCCCCGAAAGGAATACCATCCTGCCGTAAGTTACCACACTGGTAAGATGTTGATTTCATCACATTGCGCATAGCGGCTAGGGCATTTCCTATAAATGATATGTTTTTACCGTTTGACAACCGCTCTAGCATGGACACAACGGCAAGTCCATAGAGAGTACGAATCCACCAATTTCCCTTTGGTCGTCGTTTTTTTTGCAGTTGTACGTCCTCTATATTTGCACTATGTCCCATTGAAATGATCCCAAAATTCACTGTTTCACAGTTTCAGTAACAATGATTTTAAATGGTCGCACTACTAGATTCGCCACATATGAGGACACAGTAAATATAACAGCAAGATTTTTGACTTTGAGCTCACCAGTTTTCCAGCTCATCCAGCTCTCGAGAATGTATCCAGGCTCCTGCTTTCGTCCGTCTAAGAGAAGTCTGTTGTTTTTGTTACATTTGCTACCTTTTGTTACCTTTGTTACTTTGGTTACCTTTGCTGTTATGGTTCTGAGTTTCATCTCCTTACTCCGGATGCGGCCTTCTTATCTTCCTTCGCGTTGTACGTCGTAACTATTCTGAGATGGAATTTTGTATGTTAGCATCCCTAGTCGCGGCACGTCAGTCCATGCGTGCTCAAGAATTTTTCTACATTTCATTATTTCCTTAGGCCTTTCTCTTGCATTCCTAACGCCTGAAATGTTTTGTAGCTTTACCAGGACATATAACGCACTGGATGTCATTCTTGGGTGGCTTGTCTTCGTCTCCCTCCATTATACAGGGGTGCTTAATATTAAAATACGTCTCCTATATTAAGGAAACCTTGAAGCGGTTTCTGGCATTGTCATTTCGTATCAATATAACGCAACAACGCAAACGACTCTAACAGCGAAGGCATTGTCGCTGCGATTAGCGATAAGCTCGGAATCGCGATCTGGAATGCGAAATAGCGCTCATAAATTGAGCAAATCGCGCCACTCATATCTCACGTCTCGAGTGCAAACAGAAGCGGGCCGTTCGAGTCCGAAGTGTGCCGCGCGAGCGCGAGTAAACAGACGGCGTGCGCGGCAGGCCGATTATACCTTTCGGATTTCGGTGTCAGCGGTGAATCACCGATTTACCGAATCGGAGCTTCAATCGCCGTATTTATCCGATTGCTGTTGCCTGCACAGTGGGCAGTTCTAATCAAAATAGGCGATAATAAATAAATACAAATATAATTTCCAAATGTATTAATCATATTATTATCTATTATTATCATTATAATTCACCTACCATATATATATGATTGGCATGCATTTTGTTCTCTATATTATTATTATCACATACCTTTAAAGTTAATTTGAAATTTTATTTTTTATTAAAATTTTAGTTTATTTGATTTTGTTTTTCACGGCATTCTTCAATGTATTTTTTTATTTAGCATTAGGCAGTACTTAATTATATGTATCTGAGCCTACCTTAGTGCGGACGTCTAGTGCGATCCAGTTAGGTAAGGTTCAATTTATCTGTAACTGTTATTATATTTTTTGTAAAATAAAGAATTTGAATTTGAATATATCAAAATTAAATCATTTAACCTTACCCTGGTAATATAAAAGTTGCACTTTTCGATGGTAACATGTGAGGACTCATCACCTCATTTTAAAAGTTAGTTAACGATTTAATATTCTGTTATAGTATGCTTTGCGTACACTCACACAAAATATTGGATTGATTCCTACATAACCTTTTTGTTATTACGTTTATGAAGAATAACTATGTTAGAATCGTTTTTTTTGTTGAATTATAAGGAATTTTGTTGAAACTCCAAGCAGTTCGCCTTTTTTACGAATAAAGCGTTTTATTATTTTTATTGTTATTATTATTACTTCATTATATGTAACAACTATTTCTGTGCGGTTAATACCGAAATAACAGTATACTGTAGTTTCAAAATAATTATTGTGTCCGACTATATCTGTACGTATCCGACTACATGCCGTCATGTTAGAACCGAAATCCCAAGGTCGCGACGTAATGAAATAACACTATGTTGTTAAAAACATTTCAAAACAGTTACCGCGCCCAAATGTTAACAACATTTCGGCAAGGTTACTACCGTCACGCCAACACCGTTACGCGTCATGTTAATTCATACGTATGGACCGCAGTACGAGTTATATACGTAATCCTTGTTGAAACATGCGTATTTCGATCGTTATATTTTTCCTAATATAAAGAATACTCTATTCAACCCTCCGTCGGGCGCATATTATCTGACAGGAAAACTTTATTTTCAACCTTTTTTACCCTATACTTTTCTGTTTCGCGGTGGCGCATTAAATCCCCCTACTTAGTTTCTTACTCGACACCATAGAGAACATCAGCATTGTCTGTGGCCTATCGGGCTCATTCCGCCCTACCTCGTCATACTTTTTAAAGATGTGTAATTCCTAGGTAATTCCATCACTATTGTTTATTTAACTAATTTTCTATATATAATAAATCTAATTGTATTTAAATTTCATTACACTTAAGTGCCAAGAGCTTAACTTTATTTTCCTTATTTTTATGATTGAATATGAATATGTTTGTGTTGGTCTATTTGAAATTTTGATTACTTTTGTTTTTCCATTTTTACATTTTCTGTTATTAGGCGTATTTTTGCGTCAAATTTCATTTATGCCATGTACAACCCTATAAAGGTCAGCTATTACTTTTTGAGAGCTGATATTAGTACAGGTAGTTAATTGCGATCATTTTCAAACCTGTGCCTGCCAGGCACATTGCGCTCGAATTTGTGTGGCTCAGACGTACGCCTGACGGAGGGTTAAAAGAAATAAACGTACAGGATTGTCGACGTATTTATAAATGTAATCAACTACCTAGCATACAAGAAATCGTTAATATTGTATATACACATCTCTTAATGACTTTTGAGAACATAGTTCAGTAATAAGTGAAGAACAATGACTTCATTACGGAATTAGCTGATGGCGCTGGGGTTCCCCACGTCACCCTACTACCGAAGAAGCAGGGTGGCGTGGCATTAGAATACGCTCAAACATTTTTTTCGCTGGGTATCATCTACTCTGTTAACCCCTTAGGGCCGGGCCACACGATGCGGTGCGGTTGCGGCGCGGCGCCTGAGCGGTGCCGCTGCGGCGTCCTACATACAAATATCCATGGTATGTCACACGGTGGGTTTCGGCGTCGCACCGCACGCAAACCGGTAATATGCGCCGGAGCGGCGCCGCTCTGTTGTTAGGCGCAGTCGAAGGTGTATGTACCCTACATACTTGCCTGTTTCAATTGTTTTCACTTATTTTTGTTAATATTTAATCGAAGTGTTTAAAATGAGTACCAACGAATAAGATATTGGCATTGACTACCTCATTTCACTAGTTCTACTTACAATTAACTGCACCACTATTCGCCCACTGCCGCGTCGTAGTAACGTTGCGGCGCCGCACCGTGCACTGTACGTTTGTACGCCCATACGGCGAAATCTTTGCCGTGCGGCGCCGCATCGCTTCGTGTGATATATTTATAATTTGCAAACCCATTAAGACTAAAATATGATTATTATTGCTGCTGACAAATTATTTTATAGAAAGAATGCTATCTAGTCTGACGGAGTCGAACTTCTGTCAAATAAACTAAAAGCGTTTTTGAATTTTGAACTTGTTTTCATAAGAGTAAGAAAGTTTCAACGAATAAATTATTATGTAATTTGATTTTTACGATTACTGCATGGCCTCTTTCATTGATCAATTACAGCATTACAATGTTGTTTTTTTCGTATTTATTATAAGCATATTTTTACAAACCACTGTGCGCTTTACGCTTGGATTTAAAATGAGTGAATCATGATGAATGCATGTGTCATAAGCACGCGATTCGGCGTACAATATAAAATCAATCAGAAAGTTTTTAGGAAAAGTAGGTAGATTAAATTGGCGTATTCTTCTTTTTCTTCCTAGACCCTGTCTTATTCACTTGGGGTCGGCCTTCCTTGTCCTTTTCCTCCACTGAGCACGATCTCGTGCTGTGTCGACGTCGAGTTGAGCTTCTCTCAGGTTACGGGGGACGCCACAGCATTTGTGCTCATTTTCATATTGTGTAATTCAAGGACAAGAAATAAAAATACATGTGGCACTCGGGGACTCCCGCGGTAAAGCTATTGCATAGCATATTTAACAACTTATGCAATTATAATGATTTATTTATATTATTTATTTTATTTTTTCTGATAAGTAACAGATAACTGCGCTCTATCGGAAAACGTTGTAATTATTCCGAATCATTTGCGGCTGCGGAAGCACATGATTCGGAATAATTTTAACGTCTTCCGATAGAGCGCCGCGCACGAATTTTTTATTCGATAAAGCAAAAAAACTGATTATTCGAAAAAAAAACCTAGATAGAAAGATAGATAATTAAATTATCTTTAAAATGGTGCAGGTTTCATAATAATACGCCAGATAGTATTTGCGTAGTAGTCGTTTTTGTCTTCGGTTAGACCTAATTTCACAAATTAATTACACTATGTAATATAAACAAAATCTAAAATATTCAAAGCTAAGAATATTAGGAAAATGTTCTTGTTTAACATATATTTTTTTTTGAATCGTAAGCAGTACTCGTTTAGACGTAATTATCCGTTTAAAATATTTAATTTTCGTTAAGAAATTTCTTCATTCGGTCGCTGCGCTGGCCTAGGCCCGCGATAAAAGCTATGCAATAGCTTAAAATAAAAAGTTGCTATGGTGTTTTACGGCCGGTTGCCACCTGACGCCAAGACACTAATCTAATCTTAGGACTATGAGCGCTGCCGTTGAACCCCTAGGGTCTCCTCAGCCACCGACTCTATTGCACCGCCGCGCGTGCCTGACAGTACAGCTCCAACATGACTTAGACACCCCAATATGTGGGGTTAGCTCCCTGTTGGGGAGAGGGGATGGGTGCCCCTTCCGCCTGCTCTGATATTCCAATAGACTCCATTTCCGCCTTTGCAACCGTTGAGGTCCTCTATATTAATATTAATATATTTATGGGTTATATAAGCCATAAATAGTATATACTATAACACCATTATTTATGTAAAAAAAATTTTTTTTTGCTTATATAGTCTTAAGTATACCTATAAACTTCTCAACTTCGGATGACGATTTAAGTGCTATCTTTCATACAAATGAGCATACCAAGCTTTCTTATTTTAAATTAATGGGTGGCTGATAGCGACCACAGCATCCTTTTATCATCTTTTTAGGTAATGCATAGGTCATCTTATATTTAATAAACAGCTTACGCCGATTTAATCAATGTGATTTATTCATTGTTTTTTGCTTGAATTCGGCTCTATGGCAGAGATTTTATTCTGCAAAAGTATGTCCTTGGTTTTTGAGATGGATGGATAAAAGGTGATCGTTCACTGGTGACAAAGGTATTTCTATTAAACTTATATGACACATTCGAAAGATGTGCACATCCATACATACCTCATTTATAATAAGTTTTTCCCAATCCAATCCGGGAAGTCCTTAGATTCTACGTGAGTAGCTTTCATTATTTTTATTTCTACACCAATGCATAATACTTTTAACCAATTCTTTCAAAAGTTTTTCGAAAACTCCCATCGTCCCATAAAAATTTTGTAAATACCATATAGGCTTAATTATGAACTTCTCAATCTAGAATGACGATTTGAGTGCTAACTTTCATAAAAATGAGCACACCAACCTTTTTTATTTTAACTTAACTGCTGGCTGATAACGAGCGTAGCATCCTTTCATCATATTTAATAACGGATACATTCGTAAGTTTCAAATATTTCGAACTGTCACCCTAAATTTACAAAACGGCATTCGCCAATTTCATTAAACTGATTTAGTCATTGTCTTACGCATACATTGGGATCTATTGCGTTTCTTCGTGAACTGAAACCGGAAATTATTTCTTGTGAACGAGACAGGGCAATACGCTAGAGCGAAATGTGAAAAGAACAATTGTCACTTTTTCGCATTAAAACTACCCACCAAAGGTAAAGCATGTGAATCTAACACCGCACGAAATCAATTTTATTCGGACGAGTATAAAATCGACAGGTAGTTTTTATCGACAATCGTTCGTTTTTTTTTATTTTTTTTTTTTTTTATCCACAAGGAGCCTTTTTGTGGAATCCACGGCAAGGTGGGTTCCACCTTGCCGTGGATTAAGCACAATGTTTTTCCAATCCGATTCGGGAATTCCTATGCTGCTACGTGAGAATATTTCAATACTTTTATTTCTACATCAAAGCAGCATCCTCCAAACGATTTCTTTCAGAAGATTATGCAAAAACCAATGGTACAGTTTTTATTAGAAAAAGCCGCTCTGGCGATAGTTAAAGAGATCATCAAACGATAGGCACTTTCTGGTGATTTCGAAATATTGTGTATGTACTGCACTAGAAGATAAAGCATAAAACAATACGTCGATAGGCTTTTTATATTTTTAATTTATATATTATTTTATATTATAATATTTATCTTGTTAAATTAAGCGTTTAGAAGTTAGGTGGTATCGATATACCACATTTAAGTTTAATGTTCCAAACGCTTAAAAAATAAATAAGAAATATAATCGACCAATGAAATTTGACTAAGCGAAATGAGTCATGCTTTCGCTCGCAGTGACTATAATAAAGTGAATGCTCGAAGCATGTATTGTTATAATACACTCGCAATATAATTGCTGATGACTAAGCAACCGGTCGATCTATGCTCGACTTTAATGGCCTCAGCAAAGCATTTGCTAAACACGACAAAACACACCAGAATGCATGATTCACACAGCGAAATAAAATACAATCGTGTTGATTACTAGCAAAACAGTTAAGTTCGAGGACTCCTGTATTAAGGTCAATGACGTACGTTATTGAAGTCAATCTGTAAACATATTGTAGACTATCAAAATAGATATTTGACCGGGGTTAAGCAGGTGGTATTTGTCTGGAATTCGAAGATCAAGCAACTCTATCATCATACCATATTACGTCTTGCTACTTTTTGGCTTCGCCTCATCAAAATGTTTCCAAGTCATGTTGTGTAGTCAAGTTGTTTAGGATTTATTTATTTACAGGATCACCTATCCGGCAGGACTATGTGCCTACAGGAAAGTTCCCTGGAAATCGTATTTCTGGCGCTACTGGACGGTTTGCGCACCGTGCGGCGTTAGTCAATCGACTGTGCATTTCGTCAGATAGCAAGGGGAGTCTGAAAACGGCTTTGTTATCTATAGAGCAGAAGCGGTTGTTTACCTTGTGGCAGCCGCTCTTGAATCGACCATTCAGCTACCCGATACCGGGTGGACGGCAGGGCAAAGGACGCCGTGGTCCGCGATAAATTCGGTGGATAACGATCACCGCTACACAAGTTAGAGGACCGCGCAAGCGACCGCCGTAGACCGTCGCAGACCGTCGAGGAGCGCCAGAAGGTTGATTCCTAGGGGAAACTAGCCCTAAGGCCAGAGTCCTGCCCGGGCTCGCACTTCATGCGTGGAGGCCGCCGGATGGGTGTTGACCCGTGAGTGTGACCAACCCCGAACAGAATGGTCGAGGCCAACTCAGCAAGGGCCCATTAGCTGCCAGTTGACAGCTATAGCAATAGCTCCCAGTTGACAGTTGTCAGCTTCAGTAGGGGTGACGGGTTGGCCCGCTGTAGTGACAACACTCGCGCGGTCGTCTTACTGTGTTTCTATCCTTTCGTTACACCCTAAATGCCTCAATCTAGCTACATTAGGAATTTCACAATATGCAATGGAAATAATAAAGGTTTATTATTTCCACTCCATTCCATTTCCAAACAATATTATAGTTCTCTGGTTTCTTTTCCAAATGCTACCCGCCTGAACAGCGCCGAAGATTCTGCGATGTATTGTGCGTTCCAAGATTTATTTATTTATTTATTTATTTATTTTTTGTTTATTCAGTTATTACTAATCAACATAACAGTAAAACCAATGCATTGAAAAGTAAAATTAATAAAGATATTACCATAACTATACAAATAGAATGATATGTATAATACTACCTATCATGTAAAAATAAATAATTAATAGCTTGCAATTTAAACAAGTGAGGGTTGGCGGTAAAAATATCGAAATCTGGTGCCATCGAGTGAATTTCATTTAAGCGCCGCAAAGCACGCGCCAACAAGTTCCACCTCGTAAGGTTAGTGCGCGAGAACGGCTCCGCGAAAAGATGGTGCGATCGAGTACGGAGATCATTATTTGGTATGAATAGATCCACCTTTGCTAGTAAGCTAGGGTTATCAGTTTTACCACGAATTAGATTGAAAACATAGGACATGGTCAGCATTTCTCTTCTGAGACAGAGAGAATTATAGCCAACCATGCCTTTGATAAATGCAGTCGGATACAAAAATGGATAATATCCGTACTGCTTGAAGTACAGAAATCTCAAAAAACACTTCTGTACCTTTTCCAGCATGAGGGTATAAGTATCTTCAAGTGGATTCCAAATAAGTGCATTCGTTTCCATGCGACTTCTAACAATCGAGTTGTACAACGTACACATAACCCGAATATTATTGAAGTGTTTGGATTGCCGTAATGTCTATTCATTAGCTTTAAGTAGACTACGTTTCTGTGGCGCATCTATATAGTCTATATATATAAAACAAAGTTGGGTTTGTTCGAACACTTATAACTAGAGAACGGCTGGACCGATTTTCATGGTTTTTGATTTGTAGTATTTGTCGCCATCCCGAATAGCAGAATAACTATTAAAAACAAAAATTGCCATACAAAAAAACATTTTGCCATACAAAATGTAAATCAGTGTTTTTCTCATGGTCAGTTGTACGTGGCATGTTCACGTGTCGGCAAATCATCCGCTTTATTTGTTCTTGCGCCTGATAAAAAAACAAAAAATCTCATATATAGGTGCTTCAATGAAGAGAATTAAACCGAGTGCATACCATGCTGCACAATATGTAAATAAATTAATTCAATCATGTCTTGCTGACACGTGATTGATATACTTAATTTTGGCACCTTTTTTTTTTGAGATTATCTTAATAAAGTAGAGAACTTAATATTTATTTTGGATTCATTGAATTACTTTCATAAAATCATAAATTAAGTTCAGCTAATCTGTAACACGACGTTCATTGACTGTTAGGCGGTACGAAGTTCGCCGGGTCAGCCTAGTAAGAAATAATGTATAGGCCCTAAGAAACAATATTAGGCAGATACGCTTGGTTACGCAGTATAATGATGGCACAATATATAAAACGCGATCTACTCTTCGTGACCACGCTCGTAATCTCAGGAGGGTCGAGCGAGTTAAGGTGTACGCATGCCCTAATATGGCTGCGCGAGCGTGTGTGCGTTTTGTCTTATAGGCAAATGTAATCTCCCTAGAGTGCAGCCCATAAAAGAATGCGGAAGGATGCCTAATAATGTGTGCCCACTTCGGCGTAATGGCAATTCGAGTCGTCACGAAAAGCAGGCCGGATATCGATTTTACGCTCACGTGACGCGATAGGCATGGACTTTCTTATCGTCGTTGCCGTCGTTGTCGACGTTGTCATCGTCGTTATCGTCCTCGTCGTCGTCGATGTCACTATGATCGTCGAAAGTAATCGCGGTTGTTTGACATTATAAATAAGATAAAAACGAATTTACCGCTTGAAGTTTGTTTCAACCGACGTTTCCGCAATGTTGCTACCGCCGTCGTCCAGACTACTGGCCATGGTACACTGGACACTAAGAGTTGCCAACTACAACGGGCGAACCAGTCACGTCAGGAAGTTTTAACGAGATTGATTGTTCTATCTCCAGTGAGGTGAGCGTAGAAGACTTAGAGACGAATACAAACCTACCATCTAGCTAAGCCAACATGCCCGCAGAGGTCAACGTCTTACGGCGAGGCACCGGAAAAAGGTACCCAGCGGTAGCCTCGCTTTAGAAGGATATCTTCGTCTGGAATTAACCATCAGGATACCTAAAACCTTCTAACTAGTTACGAGTTCGAAGTCGCTTGCGCGAACTATACCTGCCGTAAATTCAGCGGTGATTTGGTTTGAAACTACGGCTGACCATTGGAATATTTTCCCCTGCTCTGAATTCAGGATTAGGTAGCCAGATACACTCGACAACGGCGGCTGCAACTTCGCCGAAACTTCAGGTGCTACAAACCTCAAGCGGCAAAATTGGTTTATTCTTATTAATAATTGCTATCGTTATTATCGTTGTGTCGTGCAATCATCGATGTTGTCGTTTCGTTATCTTCGTGTCGTCGTCGTCGTCATGAACATCGAAATATACGTACAATGGATGGCAAACAGTATACATCCGTGCATATTATACAGGATTCCTTTTTATTATGAGCAACCGTCCATTAATTGATTCTGAAACTAAGCAAGAAAATTGCATTAAAAAGGTTTTTTTTATTTTTATTTATGCCTATATAAACCTATGTTTTTTTGCTACAAAAATATTATTGCTACCCAAAAAAAAACTGAGTAACTATGTTTCAAAACATATTTGTTTCAGCAGTTTTTTTATTCAACTCGGGAGCATCTTTTTTTATCAACTTTTGAATATTCAGTATTTTTTTTAGTAACAATGACCTCAACCAAAAAAAGTTTTGGATGATTCTCGACTCAGTTTTTCACATAGAATAATATTATAGATGGTTTATTCCTTGAAAAATCAATTTTTCGAGGAACTCAATTCTACATATATAGTGGGCAAGTTTTATTTTATTGTGGCCTTTGAAGATTGTAGGTTCCAATTTCATTGCACTTAAATTTTCAGGATATTTCTCGTGTCGAAGACCAAAGTTGTAGAAGTTTCGTAGTTTTAGATACAACATTAGGCTATATAATAAAAACTCAAAGACTGTATAAAAAAGGGAATATATATAAATAGGATAGAAAACGAATTTACCGCGTGAAATTTGTAGCACCCGACGTTTCGGTGACGTTGCAGCCGCCGTTGTCCAGGGTAGACTGAAGGGCTGTCATTCCATTGTTTTGCGGGTAGGCCGCGTACCGCTTCCGCCACTGCGTAGGTTATAACGGTGGTGGGGGGCCGGGCTCGGAGCGCGGGAATTTTGAAAATCCGTCCTGCACACAACACTCACTGTATCCTGTTTTACGTCTTTGCGTTCGGCGTTCGGCGGCGGGAACATTTTAAGAAGAGGGTTCCACGTAGAAGAGAGTTTGTAACCGTCGTCTCTGTTAAAGTTCGGGGTTCTTCTTATTTCAATGGCTTCCCGGATCATGCGAGGAAAGTAGAATTGTTCTTTGAATAGCACAATGGAATTTTGAAACTGCATCCAGTGGTTACTTCCGCTATCCAATATATGTTCGCAGATCGCCGATTTTTCTCGCTGAACGTTTTTAACAGCTTTGATGTGTTCTGACAGTCGCGTGGCTATGGGCCGTTTCGTTTGTCCAATGTAGGCTAGACCGCAACTGCATTCGACTTTATACACACCCGGGGTTTGCAGTGGTATTACATCTTTTACAGGCCTCAAAAATCGAGCTACATTTTGGGTCGGTTTGAAGATCGTTTTTATATCGAATCTGTTTAGCATCTTACTTATTCGATCTGTCACGCCCTTGACATATGGTAAGAAAGCTCTTGATCTGCTCGGTTTCTGAGTTTCGTCTGTATTAGATCGTGTGCGTGTCTCGTGATAGTTACCGTATCCATTGACACGGATTGACAGCCCTTCAGTCTACCCTGGACAACGGCGGCTGCAACATCACCGAAACGTCGGGTGCTACAAATTTCACGCGGTAAATTCGTTTTCTATCCTATTTATAATGTCAAACAACCGCGATAGTCTTCGATTTTATATAGGCAATAATAATATATAGGGAACAATTATATATAGGGATAATATATAGGGAATAATTAAAACATTGCCTTATAATATTTTTTTTAAAATGCCTTTTAGAGTTATGTTCATGTATTTTTTTATTAAAAACGCCTATATTTGACAGCAAAAAAATCGCACATGCGTTAATTTTCAACAAAAAATTATATATCTCAAAAACTACTTTGGTAGGTAGGGCAGAGCGGGGTCACTTGATCATAATTTTGGTCAGAGCAGTATAGCTCCTAATTAATGGAGAGATACGATACGATATCTTTTAAAACAGTTCAGTTGTTTATGTGGCCACGTAACACCATCAAAAAACTGTACCAAAGACGTTGTTTACAAAACTTATTTAACTTAAATGTCACAAACGTCTAATGGCTCAGTTGACCCCCTATGTGGGGTCAACTGAGCCACCCAATAGGGTTAGTTGAGCCAGTGGGCTTAGAAAGGTTTTTTATCAACGAAATATAAAATACAAACAAAATCTTTCTTAAATCTTTAATACAAATTATTTGAAGAAACAATACGAACAAAATAATATTAGGAATATAAAATTGTGACCTAGCCTAATCGCTGTCACAGTTCATACAAACATAAACTGCACCGGCAGCAGAGGTGCACTTTATATGTGCCCATTTGCGGCAATCGGTGCACTGTAGCCACTCTTCGCCTGGAAGGCTATGTGAATAAGCCTCGACGCACACGAGGCAAAAATATTCTTCCTCTTTGGTGTCGGAAGAAGGTGTTATACGCGTCTGTACTTTTCTTCTTTTTTGTAGATTTTTTATGTTTTTTACAGGTGTTGACTTTGTCAGATTCAGAGGAACTCTTCAAAATAGCTTTTTTTACTGCCTGTTTCTTTGACTTCATTATTTCATTGTTACCCTTGCTTTTCCGTTTACTCTGTTCTGCAGCAAGCTGGTCCTTCTCAGGTGTATCGGTCAATATGGCACAACATCTCTTTTTCCCTCGTGTTTTCTGTTGCTTCCTTGGTCCTGCTTTAGGAAATGGCCTTATAAATTCAGGTGAAAATAAAAGGTCGTCTTTGGAGGTAGATGGCATTTTAACATTTGGGTCTCGATTTTCATTGTCCTTCGATGAGCCTTGAGTAGTTGATACCGTTGAAGTGGCTACCTCCACCTCGACGGCTGGTGGAGGTATTTCCGGGTCTGGAAATCGTAACTCGGCATTTGTATCTGTTGTCGGCTGTGATTCAGATTGATGCTCTGCGTCAGGACGGACTTTGCCATTAATGACTTCTTCTACGGTATGTTTTATCAGATATTTAGAAACATTAGCGCGACCACTTTTTCTCTTTTACTTTCGCATCCTGAAATGAAGAAATAGTTGATGTAGAAAGATTTTTACTTGGTTTGATTTTAAAACCTAATTTTAATGCATATTGACTGAAATTAATAATACTCGTAGATACACAGTGCAACCAAAAAACAGACCTAAAACTGTGGGGTCTGTTGAGCCATGTTCAAGTGGCCCCGTTTGTTTTGGCTCAAATGACCCCTTCCCGAAATTATTACTAATTGGATTGATCTACCCGAAGTCTATTAAAAATAGATTATTTTTGATACTGTTATCGAAAACCACACTATTTTGAAATCAAAATACACTTACTTGATTGTCGTAATACCACAGACATATACGTAAGACCAAAAAATACGACGAACTGCTTTTTTTACTTTTGGCGCGAAAATAGCAACATCGCCCGTGCCCGATCACATGGAACGCCGGTCGGCAACTGATGCAATGGCGGTTCAACTGCCTACCCCTCCCGCTTCGTTCGCCATTGATCGCTTGTATCTCTCATGTAGCATAAGTGTGGTACTATGGGTGGCGCAGGTGACCCCGCGGCTCATATGACCCCGCTCTGCCCTACTAATGATGCTATAAGTTTGGTAATTTTTTTGAATGCAGATTCATATGTTTTTTCAACGCCTAACCGATATTATGGTTTTTGCGCTTGAATCATGACAATAAAGAGCTTTTTTGTTGTCAACATCCAAAGTGTCGTTTTTTTTTGTAAATTTGGCAACTTCAAAATTGGTGACAAAAATCGAATTAAAACATAACAATTAGGAAAAATATTTTCGATAATAAGAAGTGTTTTCTCCCCTAGCCCGGATGAAAGCTTTCGTTTGATTTTTCATTGATTTAACAAGATTATACCATTTAATTTCATGTGATATTATACTGCCACTGTGTACTTTAATTTCATGTCATATTATACTGTATGATATCATGTGACATTACGAACTTCAGTCTAATGTGATATTCATTTGCAGTAAGCCTCAAAATAAAATAAAATAACTATAAGTAATAGTGTAACGGGTGTGCGATGTTATTGCTCTTAAGTGTATATTGCGATTGTTAATAAGTTCATTACTTTGCTTATAGAATTTCCTAATAATAAAGTTTCATTATCATGTGAAAACTGACAATTTGTATCAGCTGTAACCTGTATTAGTAAATGGAAATGGAATCTTATGTCATATTATAATTTATACTATTTATTTATTTATTTAATTAATTTTAATCAACACTTCTACAAAGCATATATTTGTCTTACCTAATAGGCGACACAAATATTAATATTATTAATAATAAACACAATCAGGCAGATGATTATCTTAACTTACTGGCGCACCATGGCATTCATGCTGCCATAGACGTCCCGACAAGAATCGACGGCCAACATGAGACTTGTATTGATCACATTATGATCAAAACTAAACTAAAATGTAAACCGTATACCTACCACACGACAATTACCGACCATAGCATGATTGGAATTGCAATGACAACTAATAAAAGAACAAAAAATCTGGAAACGAAAACTAAATCGTCAATTGACCGTGTCCTCCTTCTAAACGAATTGAGTAAACAAAATTGGGATAGAATATTAGGTGAAAACGACGTCGAAAAAATTGCCCAACTAGTTTTAGAGACTCTATCTAGCTGTATCAAAAGTTCGACTAAAGTAAACACAATAAAAATTCCTAGATCAAAGAAAAAACTAACTCCCTGGGTAACAAATGGATTGTTAGCATGCCTTCGGAAAAGAGACAAAATCCACAAAGAAACAAGAAAATACCCAAAAAATACTCAGCTTCTCAAGTACTATAAATCTTACAGAAACATTTGCAAAAGGCTAATTCAAAAAAGCAAAGTTAATTACTACAGTCAGGAAATTAAAGAAGCAAGCGGGGACAGTAAAAAAAACCTGGAGGTTAGTTAAAAATATCGCATTCGGTAATAAGCAACTGATGGAAGTAAAGGAGATCAAAATAAATAATGAAGTGAAATCATTAGAAGATAATTTCGAAGAAATCCTGGAACATTTTAATAAATATTTTGTAAGTGTAGGAAAAACTTATGCCAACAATATTTTGAACAATCTAAATACTTCTGAAAAGATTCTAGGTGCATCAGTAAATACGCAGCCCAAGACGAAAACAAACCTCAAACTCTACCAAACATCTAAAGATGAAGTCGTCAAAACTATTACATCGCTAAAAAACTATTCTGCGCCAGGAAACGACGGCATCACAGCAGAAATACTGAAAATGTCAATTGATTACATTGCAGAACCTATTTGCCATCTTATCAATACTAGCTTTGAAAACGGAGTTTTTCCTCAATGGCTGAAGTTTGCAAAGGTTAGACCACTACACAAGGGTGGAGACGAAAATGACATTGGTAATTACCGTCCCATATCGCTCCTTAACATCTTGTCAAAAGTAGTAGAAAAAATTGCCAAAAAGCGTTTAATCTCGCACTTAGAGAATGAGAGTCTTCTATCCAGCAACCAATTTGGGTTTAGAAGCGGTTTAGGAACTAATGAAGCATTACTTACTTTCACACAATACGTTGTTGAAAACCTCGACAAGGGTAGTAAAGTTTTAGCGACATTTTTAGATTTATCGAAGGCTTTCGACACGGTGTCACATATAATATTAATAAAAACACTGGAACATTATGGAATAAATGACACAGCATTGCAGTGGTTCCAAAGCTACCTTGAGGGAAGGACGCAAACAACGTCGATACATGATCGACAAAGCGCGCCACTTAATGTATCTTTCGGTGTTCCCCAAGGTAGCGTCTTGGGACCCGTATTGTTCCTAATATACATAAATGATTTATGTGATCTACCAATAAAAGGAAAAATAGTGGCGTTCGCGGATGACACCGTGTTACTTACGTCTGCTAACAATTGGGAAGATGCATACCGCAAAGCTCAATCGAACCTAAATCTGACGAAGCAGTGGCTCGATAACCATATTCTCACTTTAAATATTTCTAAGACTAAAGTTATAGAATTTCACATCAAGGCAACAATAAATAATTCAGAAACCGAAAACCAACTAACAATACACTCAACTTTTTGCTCTAGATCTGACGTCTGCAATTGTCAAACCATTGAAAGGACTAGGTAATATAAGTATCTGGGTGTCACTATGGATGCAACATTGACATGGAAGCAACATGTAAGCAACCTAGCCACAAGAACAAGGAAACTCGCCTACGTGTTTAGAGAGCTTCGAAATATTCTACCAAAGCCCCTTCTCAAAACTGTGTATATGGCGTTGTGCCAAAGCCTGTGATCCTATGGCACAATTGCATGGGGTGGCTGTACCACACAAGTACTCCTTCCTTTGATCAATGCGCAGAAGCTGATTCTAAAGGTCATCAATAAAAAACCCCCTAGATACACCTCAGCGAAACTCTTTACAGAATATGGAATACTTGATGTGAGGCAATTATTCATAAAACAATTACTAATTGAGTTTCACAGAATCAAGGATCAGCAGACAAGAAGCCAACAAACTAAAAACACAAGGCAAGCTACTGGGTCGAATTATAATATTCCGATTGTAAAGTCCTCATTTGCCCAAAGGCATTTTTACTTCCTTGCGCCGAGATTTTATAATAATTTAAATGAGAGTTATAAGAATGCAAACAACTTAAATTCATTCAAAATACTTATAAAGAAGTACCTGCTTGAAAGGGGTCCAATGTATGCGGAGTCACAATTGCTCTCGCTAATAATTTAAGTTGTTTTATTGAATTATATATTACTAACTAATATCAAATCTCGTGTATTATTTGCTATGTATATATATGTGTAGGTATGTATATATATATATATATATATATATATATTTATGTATGTGTGTATGTATGCGTATGTATATATGTATATATTCTTATGTATCATGCAATACAACTTAAGTTCAGAATATTAAAAGAGTCAGCTCGTCGATACAATTAAACAAAAATCAGCATCCCTAGATACGGGTCTCTGACCTAGTTAGGAATGCGGATAAACATTTTCACCATAGGATGTGCTCAATCTCTCCCAACTCAACCATATTATGTAAATGGTGTTTATATGACATATTATATGAAGTTATTGTAAATTAATAAAATAAAAAAAAATAAAATATTCATATCCATAAAAAATATAACATTTAATTCATGTAAAACAGTATATCACGCCCCATATGAGCATTAATATAGATGTACTGAGGCCGCCCAAATAAGTGCCAGGACTTTTATATGTACGTATAAAAAATATATTCGGCATTATATATATATATATATATATATATATATATTATATTCGGCAAGTAAAAAAATATATTTGTAGTTCTATAACCATTATAAATAACGTATACTAATAACAGCTACAGGAAGTTAAAGAAATAGAATACGGAAAATAAATAAATAAAAATATGAAACGGAAAATAGGTAATCATATGAAATTGGAACGACGTAAATGTAATATAATTGAATAAAATGTTAAGTAATCATGTATGAAATTTAACAATCAAAATTAAATAATAGAAAATGGGCATAAAAATAGTCAAGGATAATAATGAGAATAGTAAAGGATTAAATTTAATATTAAAGACCGTCTGGATTTATTTATTAATAGAATTTATGGTTATTTTGATGGGAGTGTTGTTTCATCCAGAAATCAATTTCAGATTTAAAAAAAGATTTGGGCAAGTATAATTTTTGTTCTTCGTCTAGCGTGTTGAATATTCTGGGGGCTATGTAACCAAAACGTCTCTGCCCAAAATTGGTCTGCATTCGGGGGACGTTAAAATGGATGGCTTGTATATGCTTATAAAGTTTTAGATAGGTCCAGTGAATGCGGATTATCGTCGATGGCAATAAACTTTTTCAATTATCTGGCGCGTCGCGTATGAGGTGCGCCGATGTGCGAATTGGCCAAGTGAGTCGTTCCATCAAGATGTCGCCGCCATAAAAATAAAATGTTATCCGCAAAATTGCCTCCGTGTTATATTGCCTTCACACCTGCTGTTTGTCGTTGCCTCCTCCAAACCGCCTTCCGCCGACCGACCCAGCCGAACACCCCTGCTTTTAAATGTATGCCCACCGATAAATCAAAGAAAATGATAGATAAGCATCGCGCGTATGCGAATAATATGACCTTGAAAAGAAATAATTATCTGGAAATTATTTTTTTAAATTGGCGATTACCAACTACAGCGATGCAGTTTAATATTTATTTATTTATGTATTTATTCATTTTATTATATCTGATCTAAGAAAACAGAAGAAAAAAAAATAACGTCTGATTAAAATAAAACGACAAATAACCCAAGGCACGTCACATATCTAACTATGCTTACGCCTTTACCTAGACTTGCGATATACGACTTATTTTCGATTGCTATGTAGAAGTTTATCACTATAGATTAGTTGTAAAATAATATTAACTAAAGGTTTTTTTAAATACGCTAATAATAATAATAATAATAATAACAATAGGTAATATTTTTCATAGAGATAGTAATATGTTTTCTCTGATTAGTATTATAATCATTAGGATTATCATCTATGTTCAACACACCACAAAGTTGCACGAATAACAACAAACAGACAGGCTTTCGTTGTTGATTTCAATCGCTTTAAAAGGAACGAACGTTAAATTTCAAAATATTTATTTTTTTAATTCCTTGAGTTAATGGGAGTTGGAAATCTGACTTCGAAGGCGAAAGCCCAAAAAATATTTTAGCATTCTCCTCCAACTGGAGATCTACATACAAGGTCGCTGATGAACGTGAAAGAGAATTAAAAGTGTTCTTTTGGGTGGTATTAGTGGTTAAGAGCAGAGGTTCACTTTTTATTTTAAACCAACAAGTACAAGATGTAGATAAACTGTGGATCTTGAGATTAAATAAACTCACACTTGTTAACAATATTCTAAGTATAACGAGGTAGTGTTCTATCAGATATAAGAGAACGGTTTTAGTAAAAGATAACACATAAACACAGTTTACTTTTTTTTATATGATAGAATCCGACAGCATTGCAGAATGCTCACTCTAAACACCACCAGCATACGCTCATAATGGTGCTTGTAATTTCAAAATTTTTCTTTCACGATGCAAACTATATTTTCATAATAAAAAGGTTATTTTTTTGACAGTTTGGTCTCGGTGATTGGGGAAATATCCCTGGGTTCCGTCAACTGGATTTTTTTACCTACAACGCCGATAAATCCGACATGATGATCCTAGGCTACAAGTGTAATAATAGACCTATCCATACGCTTTCTAAAACAAGCAAGCAAAGCAAGCAAAGTTTGGAGCGGTTGATGACGGAGCACCTATATCACACCCGGAGATTGCCTGCCTTAATCCTCTTTAGATGAGACGTTTTGTCTTTCGTGGATATCACCGCAATTTCGGGCCATGATTGATGATCTTCCCATTGCCGGCTGTAAAGATTTTAAATTACTATAATGAAGGAATAAATTTACATGTCTCAAAATTTTTCATTTTGATGAAGTCAAATTGACTTGTATAGGAAAAATGAAGAAGTGACACCAAAATTTCAATTAAACGTGAGAGGTTTTCTAATTAACTTCATCGCTAAACTAAATAGTATCTATTCTGGAATGGTTGATCAATTATCGAATAGAGAGAAACGAGAGGGAAGAAATACTTTATAATAATAATAATAAAACTTTATTCTTAAGAAAAGGCGAGCTTATTGCCTGCAGGCAATATTTTAGAGCTAACCTATTTTGGATTATATTTGAACTTAAAAAATAGTGAAATATTATAATATTATAATCCTTAGTTTCTAGCATTATTTTGTGTAACATATAGTCGCTAGTCACTTTGTTGAATTTAACAGATTTTTGTGGCTTTCTTGAAATATTTCGTCTTGTCTGTCAATTCTTTCGATTCTTCCAAATTATCTTGGTATAATAAATTGTTTCCTAAATATATCGACCTTTCAATCTTCTTTATCATTATCTGGTTTCTGTGGATAATACGTGAGTAATATATTATGTACCTTTTTTAACATAACCTTATCAGCCAAACGAACTTCAATATTATTACCCTTTCATTGGCATAACCAAAATAGTTGCCAGTCGATGTTTCTAAGTACTATTTCCAATTAAATACTTAATTACCACGAAAAAGCTTCATTACTCTTAGCTTCAGCTATCGTCAATGCGATATAATCAAAACAAGATCTTTAATTGGGTCTGTCATCTTGTAGATCTGTCATTTGAAAAAGCATTGCGTAGTTGTGGTCCTTTTTTGCTGCGCTCCGTGGAAATCCATTTAAATCCGAGAATTATCCGAGTTAAAAGTGAGTTCAAATATTTGTTTTGGTCCCTGAATATTTTTTCTATTATATTGAGTAATAATTTCACTATATTTTAATTCTTTCTGTAACAAAAAGAGTATGACCAACATAAATAGAATTCTTACAAATGAAACCGCGCTTCATATGCGTCCGCAGTAAACGCGTCCACATTGATCGACACTACCCAAAAAAACACGACAATCGACAACCGAGTTGAGAATCAACTGACATTTGACAATCGCCCCAGACCCGCGGTCTGCGACTTGCGTGATGTGAATGCATCCTTGGCATTCCGGGGTATTTTGATAATAATAATAAATGATATGAAAAAGTGTAAAAAACAGTTTTTGTAGATAATTTTATAGGCGTTATTTTTATATCATGCACAATTTCGATTTCGCTAACAGTTAGCAAGGTATAAGCAGAAAACTGAATCAGAGCGCCATTTTTACAAGATGGCGGCTCGAGCGAAACAGATAGAGTAAGGGACTTTTAGTATGTTTCTCAGTATGTCTCAATGAACATCTGTGCCAAGTTTCAAAACATAATTAGTTAATTCCTTCGAACGTCGGACTTTGATCCTATTTGACTTCTAACGTAACGTAAATACGCCGCTCTACCATGCGATGCATTATATTTTTTTTCACTAAAGTTTTATAAGGGAAGTCCAATTTATTTATTTATTTACATAATAAAATATACATAATAATGAAAAGTATATTACTGTAATCCAGGTAAGTGTGGTTTTCAGAATATATTTTTCATATACCGATATCTATTATAATTTAAAAACAGAATTGGACTATGATAAAAAAAGTTGAGTGATTGTGGAATATTACTAATTATTTTGTTTTTTTCTTTTATGGATAGGTTTTTTCTTTTGAAAATGAAATCCTAGTCATTGAGTTATCCGAAAATGATATCCCACTTGCCCTGAAGCCTATAGTTTACGAGGAATAGGGCTCAAAGTAAAGCGCGGCGGAATCAAATTTCCACCCTACTCCCCCCGACACCCGCGCTGTGGCAACCAATTTTTCCTGGATTAATTCCACTCAGGACCTCCTTAGGACTAGTTATGCCAAGTATGAACCTTAAATCATAAAAGGCATGGTTCCCATGCAACATATTGCACCAATTCCCCAGTTTGCTTGTCAATTGTCAGTTGACTAGGCTATTTTCATACTAATAATAGATGATATGAAAAAATCTTTATAATAGTTTTGTAGAGAATTTTATAAGCTTTACTTTTTACATGAAGCATAATTCCGATATCGTTAAAGTTAGCGAGATATAAGTGAAAAACTGAATCGGGGTGCCATTTTTCCAAGATGGCGGCTCGAGCGCAACAGATAGAGTAGGGGACTTTTAGTATGTTTAACAGTACGCATCAAAGAACATCTATACCAAGTTTGAAACTATTACCAATTATTTCTCCTAAAATTTCTTATTTGACTGGGCTATTACGGTGCATATTCGTGATGAATAATGAAACGGTTATTTCTGTGCGCGGGAAAATTCAAGGTCAGATACCTATTGTTGACATTATAAACAACATAAAACGATTTTATCGCGTGAAGTTTGTAGCACCCGACGTTTCGGCGACGTTGCAGCCACCGTTACCCAGTCTACCCTGGAAAACGGCGGCTGAAACGTCGCCGAAACGTGCTACAAACTTTACGCGGTAAATTTCGTTTTATTATATTTCTAATAGACAGACTTCGTATCTATATAAGGTTTATATTATTTCTTCACAAAGTTCTTGTACAGTAGGTAGCTTCCTATATTTATTATTTATATAGGTACTTGATAAAGCTAATCACTCGCTGTCGGAATGTTTTTAAGTTGGACTAAAATTATACTAATGAGTAGTAATAATTTTGTTTCCTGCTAGGTTGAATGTCTTCGATTTAGTCATTCACGTCTAACAATTGGTCAATATAACTTTGGTGTCTCTTGTAGTAAATGGCATCCTTTCGGATTCGATTTCACTTAATATCTCTATTTGTACAGGTTTGTTTCGATTTCTTTTTGTATACCTAGGATATTGTTTTAATTTCATATTTAGACGTTCTTCAGAATGACAAACAACCTGACTTCCCGCTATCGATTAATCAGTTCCTTCAGATAATCCAACATATCTCATTATGCAAATCATATTGTGTGTTATATCTAGATATATCTGTATATTATGCATTCTCTCTGGTATATTACAGCGATTGTTAGGGAAATGAGTGCCTATTCCCGTATAAGAGCCAAACGATATGTTCCATTAAACAAGCTTAAATTGATTCTTCAATACAAATTGCTTGGCAGCGTTCAAATTACTCGGGGGATCACTCACGCTTGTATGAATTATGCATTCGATCGCCTTTTGTACGCTGGACTTGTTGTTTACATGTTCCGGTGTCGTTTATACAACTGATCGCAGCTCGAGCTATCTAAGGATGAAATGGAATTGAATTCTGAAATTAGATATTTGTTTGTGTGTTTGTCTATACTCTTTATTGTGAAATTTCACAATAAAGATACAACAAATTGGTGTGTACCTACTGTGATGTTGATTGGTTAAATAAATAAATAAATGGATAATTCCAAATTATACCCGTCGCATCGAAACCGTTTGACACTAAATCTTACATGGATTTCACAAATCATCATACAATAAATAATTATCCCATTCTATATTTTAGTTCTCACGCAGTGCTAACTTCAGTGAAATGTACAAAATTGTTTATACAGAGAGTGGCGTTTTGCTGATGGTGTGATTTGAAATGAGATATGGAGTTGAGACCCGTGACTGCCCGACATAAATCTGAAAAATAAAGTTACTCTTCTATCCTCTCCCTCTCTGTGGCCACCACGTCTGTTGAGTCACTAAAGGCCGCAACCTCCCTTTATAATGCGGTCACTGAAAATATAGTAACGACAGTAACTTTTATTTTACAACTGTTTGTTTTAAGCTGCGCGAAATCAGCCAAATGTCCGACGAGCTTTAATAATCCTAAACATGGATATACGCAAAAAAAAGGCTCGCCGATCTCTTAGGGAGCATTCATTGATCCCATATATGATTATTTTATAAACATTTATCCTTTTCAGGAACCGTAGCTAACTTTATCATTAATGTTGAGGTAGTTGACTCTTGTCTAGCCCCTTGAGTATGATACGACCAAATCTGGTTCTGAAACAATTATCCGTTGAGTATGATACGACCAGATCTGGTTCCGCGTTTTTTTCACTTCTTTGACGTTCTAATATTTATTCATAATTATCTAATTGTTTTACAAAATGATATTTCAATATTCTATATTCGAAATTTCAATGCAATCATTGTGCAGTTGTTCTTTTTATGATTGGTGTAGTAGTTTCGTAGTTATAGTACTTTAAGGTCGATGTCGCCGAAAATCCTGCAAAAGAGACAGATGCATCCATGAAAATACCCATTTACTCCAAGGGCTAGTTGAGGATTGTCGTATAATGTTCCAATAAGTGTTAAGTGATAAGATATAACCAATTATTGTCATCTGATCAGATGATGATATCTGAAGATTTTCCTAATTTTTTATTGATTTTCTTTGGCAACCCAACTTTTTAACTTTTGTTAACGAAAACCCTATAAATTGTGCTTGATATAGCGCAAAAATGTAACGAAATATAATAAGTTTAAATCAAAGCATGAAATTTAAATTGAAAAATAACTGTTTTTGCCTCCCCTGTAAAATTTACAAAATGTCAGTTATCGGAGTCTGACCAAAAAGTACAGAATTATAATACAATTGTGATCGCATACTATATAATAATATATTGACACCTGACCTGCGAAAATATTTTGATGTACTAGTTTATTAATAAAGGTAATTGATACTGCTCCGACACAGGCCTACGCATAGTGCTATGTTAAAATCTATGGATGTTTACTTCTTTTTATACTCCTTAGTACTAGGAACATGTGGAATAGTACTTCTTCTTCTTCTTCCTAGACCCTGTCCCATTTACTTGGGGTCGGCCGTCTTTGTCCTTATCCTTTTTTGAGCATGATCTTGTGCTGTGTCGGTGTCGAGTTCAGCTTCTCTCAGCTCTTTTTCAACCGTCGTCAACCACATGGCAAATGGTCTTCCGAGAGCCCGTTTCGTCGTTGGCAGGCCTAGGTCAAGCTTCACTATGTGATCATCGGGTCGTCGCTGGACGCGACCGTATTACCGTACGCGTCTTTGTTTGACTTTATCAATTATCGGATCGACTTTAAAACATCCCCTTATTTACTCATCGGATTTTGTCTAATAGTGTGACATCCGCTGACCAGCATAGCATGGGCATTTCTGTTGTATATATGTAGTTTATTAGGATGTTGTTTGTTAGTCGCCCGACATTATGATCCATATAAGATAGTGGAATGTGGAATAGTAAGCAAAATAAATAAATAAAATAGTCGTGTAAGTTATATGTAAACTTAAGTTTAATGGATACAATAAATATATAATTAAAAAGTTTAAAAAATATATATATATTTGAAGCTTTAGTATCGTCTTCGTTGTTTGTCTGGAATATGGACACAAATAATCAAGTGATTAAGAAGCTTATTTTAAGAAATTAAAATGAAAATTTTCTACTCCGTGTTTTCGAGTGTTCGACTATAACCGACGTATACGTTCGTTCGTTCGTTCTTTACCCGGGATGCACGCTGCGGGCTCAATGGCCGATAACGGACAGAGGCTGTTACCAGTGACCATGTTGAAATGTTGCTAAATTTATCAGTAGCCTTAAATTTTCGAGCGGACTCTCGCCGCTCGGGACAAAACAACACGAATCTAAGCGTGAAATGATACAGAGGAATTGCGGAGTATACGTGGTCATTAGAGTGATAACACTACAAAATAGATTGTACATAAGGGGCTGATTGCTATGAATGGAGCTGACTTTTGATTTTAGTTTATCAGCAGATACAAAACAGGATAAAGAATTCTTCCCGAATTATTGTAAGGGAATTTGACCTCTTAGTCGCTGAAGACATACCGATCTCTTATCTCAACTAATCACCTGTATCTTTTCTCGCAGGAGGGTGAAAATGTATGTGTTAGTCATTTTAACTCGCTTCTGTCGATATATCTATGCGAATTTCTCATAAGATATAGATGATTAATTCGTCCAGATATGTCTAAAGTTATGCCATTTTAGGTTAGTTCTCGCGAACCATTATAAGTAGGTAGTGGAATAAATTGACACGTGCATTGCGGAAATTAAATGACTTAATTTCTGCAGTACCAGATCTTGATATTTATATAAAATATAAATATCAATATCTGGTACCTACTGAAAGATTATTTATATATCTTGATATATAAGCCCACGTATTTAAAATGTGGGCTATTAATTATTTATTAAAATCTGGTTAGGTATTTTAAATTCGTAATATTAATAGTAGTCATGAATAAGTATCATATACATGTCAACGCTTTGGATTATATAGTCGCAATATTGACGCTTTGGATTATATAGTCGTAATCTGTTTTTTTTTAAAGATGCGGATTATTTAACCGTGAAATAATACCTTAACCCACATTTAGGACTCATATTATGGAAATATGATGTAATCAAAATAGTAAAGTTCTGACGGACTATTTAAATCGCTATAGTTCGACTAAAATTATGTTTAATAAAATATTGATTTACAGCGTCAATACAAAAAATTGAAACTGAAAATAGGAAAACCTCAAATCCTCACAATTCTTTTAAAATTGCTTTCAGGACACACTTACTATTTTACAGGATACAACTATTTAATGTTACTAAAATAAAGTAAGCAAAATCAAATAAATCAAAAATCTAAATATTCGAAATCAAAATAATCAATATAAAATAATCACTATTAAAAAATATAAACAAATGAGGGACAAAAATAGCAACCACATAAAGATATAACCATTTTAAAGTAAAATCTAAAAATCTTTGGCTTATAAACATTTTCCTTTAATAACATATTCTTGTATATTGATTTACTGCTTTTTTATGATTTTGTATGTTGACTTAACCCCTCAAATGTGAGGCGTCCCTTAAGGGATGCCTTGGCAAAATGTATACAAAATGTATATAAATTTATATAAATGTAAATATAAATGTAAAGGTGCGCCGCTTTATAGTAATCCGCTCTATAGTAATGCTATAGCTCTATAGTAAACCCCGCTCTATGTAAATGTAAATGTAAATGTAAATATAAATTTATAAACATTTTGCCGTAGGCAACCCGAGCTAATCGCCATTCATTTGAGGGGTTAATGAATTTTCATATTCTTGAATGTTGAGTGATTTGTAGCAACGCTACATAAGCAGGCACCCGCCTGGTATAGCCGCCAGGACACCCGACATGCGAGCGAGACAACTCGATATCAAACAAAAAAGATGGCTACAAGCATACCCAAGCAAAGAATCGGCGTTCTCGTGCGGTATTGTTATAAGACCACGCGTAAGAAATAGCAACTGGAGTCCAGTCTTAAAAGCATTACCAACAAGGCGACCGGATAAATTATTCAGCGCGCCAACATTCACAGTGATGGAAAGAGACACCAAATATACTGCTTGAATGAGACAGTATACGTTACCGTGGCAACCAATCCAGGGAACTCACAACAAGAAAAAAGAAGAGCCGATAAAGGTTACCGCGGCAACCAGCAAAAAACTCAGAACAATTAAAAAGAAGTAAACATCATTAGAATCGCCACACACATCTCACACAATACCGCATCTTAGCAAAGAAAAAATCTAAACAACTAATATTATTATAAACTTAAAATACAGAACGCAGTATCGTTATATAATAAATTAATAGTTTAAAAAAAACACTAAAAACACGCTTTTGGGCTATGATACGATATTCACATACACACGGCTATGATACGATATTCCATCATGGAATGCCAGTGCCTATCTTCCGGCTTCATCATCAGACCTTGAAACCTAACCGTGGTCAAAGTTCATTCCAAGACTTTTCTAACAAGTCCAAACACAGCTATGATACGATGTTCCATCATGAAGTTCCAGTTCATATCTTCCGACTCCACCATCAGATCAGTTCGACAGTACCATATTATTGTATTGTCATCAGAACTACATACAGCTGCCAATTTCCATGACGCTACGATCCTTGGAAGATGGTTAAATTAGTTACCTTAAATTCCATTACATAGTTCGTTACATACAGGTCGACCTAATAAAAGCGTGTTAAAAAGCGGATTTCATTTGACGAAACAAAGCACTCACCACTTGATTCGATGAAGGAATGAATCGCTAATGATTCATTTCATTTCAATGTTTTGGCTATTAGCTAACGAAGTGCCTACTTTTAGCCGATCGACATCGCTCCAGGAACCCGTGACAGCGATATGGTTTCTACATAATTTGTTCCACAATAACACTTCTCGGATTTTGTTTACTTTTTACGGGAAATCAGCACACAATATTTCGTCAAACGCGCGGAAAATTATGCGGCTCCCTCGTTGCCCCTCGCGCGGCCTCTCCTTCAAAGGCAATCGCAAAATCCGGCTTCCCGCGAAAAGGGAAAGCTCTATCGGAGATCGAGATTGGAAATGACAATCCATTATCATATTTGGTCCCCGATCTTGATAGGTTCAAGTCGGCGGCCGCCGCGGGCGTCTATTTATCATTTCCCACTCGGCCGTAATTCTTTTATTCGGCCATCACCCGCCACTATATTATATTCATACTATGCTAGCAAATCAACCAATCTCAATAATATAATCTAAATAAGCCAGTTGGTAGAAATCCCTACTCTTGGTATAGTAAAATTTGATTTTACTATACCAAGAGGTATAATATTTTTTTGTATTTCTTTTTAAAATTAAAAACCGTTAATAATAATATAATATATAATAAAATAATATATAACCGTTAATAATATATAATAATAATAAATAAATACAAACGGAGCTGCCATGGAATTCACCGACCGGAGTCGGGCCCATCATAATACTATTTTTTTACACTTCTGGGGGGTGAGCAGTGGATTCCGGACTTACGAACCGGCTGTGGTAGGTTTAGGACAGCTGTCTTGCCACATGTGAGCGTTCACCTTGCCACCCATTCACTCCCCCTTCGAAGCCATAGAATTTGAGATGCGCAAATCGCAGTTTTAGATAATTTTTCTAAGAAAGAGTTGATTATTTTTCTGGAAAGGCCAAGATCTTTAAAGAGGTGAAATAGAGATTTAGCTTGCAGGCCACGAGCGCCAACTTCCACCGCGTGAAGGTGAACAGTGAAGCCGTTCCGGGTTACGGCATTTGCGAGATCATGGTATTTATTTAATTTGTACTCGTGGTCTTTTGGGATATTTGATTCCCATGGAACAGTTAATTCTACGATAAGAGCCACCTTCCGAGATAGAGAGTAAAGAGTTATATCTGGACGGAGGGCTGTGCATCCGAGACTTTCAGGGAATTTATACTGCTTAGAGACCGAATCAACCTCCAGAATCCAATCTGTAGCTTTCTCGATTATTGAGAAAGGTTTTGTAGTTAAATGTTTTTTGCCTTTAGAGCCATCCCGCACAAACTGTATTGGGGGTTTGGAGGATACTGTCAAACCCTCGTTGGCACGAGCCACTGAGAGACTAATTACCTCGCGAATAACAGCGAGAACTTTGTCATGGCGGTAAGTGTACCGTCCTTGATCTAAGGCCACCTTGCAAGGGGTATTGCTACAGAGGGGACAAGAACTATCCTCGGCAAAGCTCCAACGAGCGAGGTTACTGGGGTCTGGAAGTGTATGCTGAAAGGCATTCAAATAAAATTTCAGCATCTCTGGCGTCCAGTCATAGAGCATTACCTTCCAGTGCATTGGAGGCGGAATGCAATTAAATCTTTTAATAATAATGTATTTCAATAAATATTTCTTGATATTTTTAAGAGCCTTATTACAAAATAGCGTAGGTATTCTTTTAAAATGAGTTGAAAAAATTAACGCATTTTTTTTTGGATGTAACTATAAAAGATAGGATAAATAAATAAATAAATAAATAAATAACTATTCAACCCTGGGAGAAAACCGCGGCACTGAGCGCTCTTCTCTTGCGCAAGCAAATATATACACAATTTCTAATTGTTTTTTGCAGTGTTTTCTCCTTTCTAATGACAATAATTTATATTATGTCGTATTGCTAAAAGAGTGAACTTTAATATAGTATAAGTATTATATAAGAATCTTATTTTATTTCTGAGAAAATTAGAATGATACAGGAAGATTTTTTTTTAATTTTGTGTAATTGTAAGTAATGTATACCTTGGATATGTGGTCAAAAAACGAAAAAATAAAGCCGTAGTGTACATCAAGAATACATGACGGACATAAAAAAAAATAGTATACGGTTTTCGTTGTAGTGATATTACTGTCTTAAGGAGCTCAAAGTTTGCCTTCCGAGCGTTTTACGAATAACGACTTTCGGAAAATGGGCTGAATAAGTAAATAATATTCGTTATATCTAAAATTAAAGGCCGCTATGGTCAACATCAAGAAATGGTCCAGGTAATTCAGTAATTAAAGTTTGTAGAAATCTCTTCATTTCTTGGAATTAGAACGCCAAAAATCCACTTTTCTTGCCTTTCTGGAAAAAATATGTGATAGGGCTCTTAATCCGACTGATGTGACCCGTCCATCGTTGGATGCAAGCCTACCCACGGCGGAATGTGAGCGATCCAATATTGGATATGAAATCCAATATAAACTATCACACGCAGAAGGGACGGCTGAATTTTTACCCCGCGATAAGAGGGGTATTACATCAACTTGTATTAATACATTTATTTCTTTGAGTCTAGGATTAGTACTTATATTTGCGTAGTTTTAAGATGTTTAATTGGTTTAATGACTTTTTTAATTTTATTACTCTATTTAATAATTAGGCAGTATTGGAATAAACGTATCTGAGCCTATCTTATTGCGGACGTCTCGTGCGATCCAGTCATGATGGGTTCTTTTTATTGTATCTTTTACTAGGATTTTAATACAATAAAAAAAAAATGAATTTCAGCTGTTAAGTAGGTATATTATGTAAACAAAAAATGCAAAAGTCGAAATATAAAACCAAATACCCATTTCTAAATATAAATAATCAGATATATATCGGAAATTAAAGAAAATGAAAAAAATAAGGAAGAGAGACATCTATCCGCAGGTAAAAGTAAGACAAAACGTTTCAGGAAGTCTAAAGACCATTAAAAGTACAGAAGATTGGCGGCTTTTAGCGCTTTCTAAGAGTCCAAGCTGATAAAGACAGAAAACATAGCATCATGTTCGTAGCCACTTGTGAATTTTGTTGTTGTAACACTTTTCCACATTTACCAAATAAAAGCTTATTAAATACTGTGAAATTGCATTCTATATACACGTACTATATATTATACATTATAGCAACTAATCGTAGCTTAAAAAATCATAATGATTAAATTGCATAATATTTTATTCAATAATTACACATTTTTTTAACTAAATACTTGAATTTCTTATTTAATCGTAGACTGTAAATAACAATCCAATGTCATGTTAGGTCTACGATCTGGATAGGTTCAAGTCAGCGGACGCCGCGCTGTGGGCGTCTGCTTATCATTTCCCACTCGGCCTTAATTCTTTTATTTAGCCATCGCCCGCCTCTATATCATATTAACACTATGATATCAACTGGACCTATGCGATGGTCAATATTAACGGTTATTAAAGAAAATGAAAAAAATATATATAATTAAGAAAAACAACCATCCGCAGGTATACGATAGGTCAAGAATTTCCGTACATCTCAAGACCATCAAAAAATGAGAAAAGTAGCAGCTTTTAAACAAGCTCATGAAAACAGAAAAAATGTCAGATCAAATAAAAGGGATGTGTAATTTAGTACCTACTTGCTATGCTTGTTGTGACACTTTGCCACATATACCAAATGAAAGTTTATCACAAGTGTAACATTTCATTCTATAGCAGCTAAGCTGAAGTAAGTGGCTGAAAAAAAGTAATAGTGTTGAAGTTGCAAAATATTTTATTCAATAATTACACATTTTTTAATAAAATGCTCTATTAACTTAGTTTTATTTAACACTAGAGCGCACGCGACCTAAAATACTCCTTCTACGGTCGCGCGGGCTTCATATGTAGCCCAGTTCCAATATCATTTATTTTCTGTAAATAGGTAAAAAAATAAATAAAATACAAAATATGTTTATTAATTATCTTTATTTTTATCTATAAATGGCACTTTTTTAACAATCCTTAGCCTTTGGATTAACAACTTGGCATACTTTTTAAACGTCTATAAAATCAACATTATTTGGACGTTACGAGATCAAACAGCCTTATTTTTAGATATTCTATAATAACATAATACCTAATACAATTTTTATTATCTGCATTAATCAAGCAATCAAAATACATACCTGTGTTTACTGGTTTTCTATGCATTGAGGACTTACAGTGACCTGATGATCACTACAAATGCGCTTCATACATTTGCTACATTATTTGCTCGTGCTTCGGTCTCGAGCCCTGCTACAAAAATAACAGCTACCAACTCCACCCCTAACTGGCATATTAAGCTGCGGGGGTTACACTGATACTAGTCTGAACTAGTCTGATCCTAGTCTGATCCTAGAACTAGTCTGCCTTTCAGTTTTATACTTCTGGGAATATTTTACATAGATATACGACGTTCCATATAGGGCCGTGCGAGTTGAAATCCGACTTCTTGCAAGTAGTGACGGCGAACAATTTTCATGTCGGGATTGTTCATGTGACATATTACGAGACCATTTAAACCAGCTAAATTGATGAAATTGTAAAAAAGTGTAACAGGCCATCGACGACTATTACGTGATACATCGTAGGTATTGTCTGCACAATATTATTTTTTTATATTATTGAAATACTAGGTATATCGATAAATCATTAAAAAATATCACAAACTATAAACCTATTTCAATTTGTTACATTATTGTTAAATTACCCGCATTGTATTGGCCGCGTCAGATTTCTCGGTTCTTTGCCCACATGCTTAGATCACAGGTATTGCATTTATACACTGAAATACTTTGAAACCAAAAAAGGATAGAAATCCTATTCCTTTAAAGGTTGTCTATCCCTTTTGGGCTTAAGATATTAGTGTTCGATAAATGCAATACATGTGATATGAGCATGTGAGCGAAGGACCGAGAAATTTGGCGCGGCCTATACCGAATGTGTACGTTTATCTTACCCGATAGCTAAATCGTCAAGTAGGTTTATAAATATAAGAGAAACAACCAATATGTAAGATAGAGGTAGATGATCAGTGTGTGGGTGTCGTATAAGATTTTGCGCCTGAGCCGTCGGCATTCTTTTGTTTTACGTTCGGGTTGTCTAAACAAGTTTATAAATAAAACAGACACAGTAAATAAGCAAGACAGAGATACTATATTCTCAATGTATAGGTGGCAGGTAAGATTTTGCGTCTGGGCCGTTGTCGTTCCTTTGTTTTACTATTTATTAATTTATTTAACAATTTATTTAGGAATTAATCACTATAAAACATTGATTAGCTTACAAAAATAACAGGAACCGAATGGCAAAACCTAAACCTTTTGCTTATTTGTTTCTGTCACCCAACTGGGACTAGGCCCTTTCTAGGGTGGACAGAACTCCAATTTACGTTAGGGTGTTTTGAAACATTTTTTTATGTAATTTCGTTTTTAGTTTCTGACTGTGATACTGGACTTGATCGGATTTTGCTTATCGTTTGGCTTTTCGTTGAATTGTTGATTCAAAAACCGAGTTATAATAAACCCGATTTACATAATGAACCTTATTTAAAAAGATTTAAGAACTAGTTTATTTTACCAAACAATATCCATATATAAAAAACTTTGGATATGTATAATTAAGTATTACCTTGTAATACAATATTATTATTACTTATTTATACAATTATTACAAAAATCTCCAGTTGATAGACTCTGAGTACACCCTTCCTACAAAAATGCTCATTCTCCGTTATCTCAATTAAATACAAGATAAACATGACAAGAAAACCTATACAATGCTAAATTATGTGTAATCAAATGATTTTTTACAGAGCAACGCGGCAAAAACAAACTGAATTAAGGCAAAACAAACGACTGCAGGAGCATCCATGCACACCGGAGACTATCGCGGTTGTTTGACATTATAAATAAGATAAAAAACGAATTTACCGCGTGAATTTTGTAGCAATCGACGATTCGGCGACGCTGCAGCCGCCGTTGTCTAGGGTAGACTAAACAAGGTAGGCTAGTCTACCCTAGTCTACGACTACAACATCGCCGAATCGTCGATTGCTACAAAATTCACGCGGTAGATTCGCTTTTTATCTTATTTATAATACATTCACACATTCGACGTAACATAGAAGATCGTTGTTTTCAAATCGAAGAACTCATTACGAAAGACGCCCAATCGCGCTTCACTGTTGGCTGGCGATATCATCTGAATTAGCTTGCCTGCGAGTTAACAGACACTCGAATGTGGTGCGGGCCAGATCAAAATTTCAGAAAGGAACAGCGCAATTAGACGCGTCTCACAAAAAAAATCAAATCAGCATTGCATCCGTTCTCAGGAGAATGCGGAGCCGAATTAAGTCGGAAAAGAACAAGTTGGTGGTTGCCGAATAGGGTTCACTACCAGTGTTAGGCTCGTGACGTCACCCTACGCGTCTATCAATCGCTCACATTGGCCAATCGCTTTTGTGACATGATATCCCAGCCGGAATCCATAGCCCGATTCATCGCTAAGTAGAGCGCTCGAAACAATTTATTCTCTTTCGTATATTATTTAACTCTATGATAAAATGTAGCAATTTCGGGTGAATAGCAGTCACAGTTAAGGTTATGACCCCAATTAAGTCCGTTCGACGAAATTTGCATATCTGTGAGTTCATCTGGCACTATTGAATCACTACCAGAACGCCCAGAGGTGTGGAAAAAATAGCATTCAAAATAATCACCGTAACAAATCTATGTGTTTTACTCTACAGGGAGAAACGTGATTTAAATCGCAAATTTCAAGGTGATTGCCACTTCCTCTTCCTGAATAAAAATATATTTTTAAAGTTATTTTATCTTTATTGTGTTGTGAAATAGTGATGCCTGATAAATAAAGATGTTTATAACTATATTATTTTTTTTTAAATGACAGTGTAAACAGCAAATAAATAACAAATAAGGCTTGACAAGGGTAGCCATTTTGAACTACAGTCACATTGACAATGTGCCTATGATGCCGCTTGAAGTTAAACATAGTGAATGTCTATGGTATGATTTAACTCAAATTCGTTATAATTCCGCCGAGATATTAGGCAAAGTAATAAAAGACGGAGCTCTATTCACCCGTCTAGGAAAGTCAGAGATTGAAGTTGGTATTAAACTATCTAGCTCGTGGATATCATGTCGCTTTTAGATGAAAAAAAAAATCGACAATATTTGTTGTATCCGATTTAAAGTATTTGATTAAATGACCAAAATTCACCAAACTGATTCAAAACCACCAAGATATCGAACGAGAAACTACTCGAAAATAATAAAATTATATGTAGAAACGAAAAAATATCCAAAATTAAGTCTAATTTAAGATGCTACTTTATTAGGATATAATTCTTTGATGACAACGAATTCTAATTAAGTTATTATCCATATTGATTTCTGATATATCCATTTTGATTTTCTTAATTTAGCTTGATATATTAAACATAACTATATTATTATTGCGACTATTCTTTCCGATATTCGATTGTATTTTGTACTTGTGGGACCATGTAACTTTATATTTAATGACAACTCAATTGATAACTATCATGTCAAAATGTTCTAGAGTATGTTAGCATTTTAATACTTTTTTAATATATTATTAATTCTGATAATTATTGAATTGACCTTGCAGTATCTAATACTAGTATTATGAACTAAGTGGTGAGACTCTTAATAAATCTTTAGAGTCGATTTTTCTGACTTATTTTAATCCTAATCGGCTATCTAAAGTATTGTCTAGGTACTAATTGTCTGTGACTATTTATATATAAGGTTTTGAAGACAGTAAACTTGATTTGGTTTGATTTAAAAGTCGATTTCATAGACTGACAACAATGCGATGACAGTTTATTTGTGCGTGCCTCAGTTGATTGCATTACGCCCCTTAAGGCTGAGGATTTACTCTTTGAAAAACATCACTTTGATAAATTAGGTAGCTTTATTAAGTAGCGATATAATCAACTAAATACAAGTTCGGTCAACAGGGCCGATTTTGTGCGTGCTAATTTTTGACAGTTCTTGTCGCAAAATTGGCCTCACATAATACGGATTTTGGTACACATCCGATAACGAAGCGCGATAGCGAATAGCTACAGCGAGAAACGATATATCGTAGGGCTGAATATGTGCACCGTTAATGTCTGGTTTTGTGTACAGTCAATTACAATCGTATGGCTGAATGTGTGTACAGTGAATGTCAGCTTTTGCGTACAGACAATTACAGCAGTGAATTACAGGACATTTCATTTTGAGTTTTCCGGATATCCTTTGAGTCAAGTAACCACTTTTTTCTCATTACATTACATCATAACTGATAAATTAACGTCGATATTTGTCACTATAAACACTATCGATATTTTAGAAAAACCAAGAAATATATTTTGCTATATTGTCTACATTTCCTACAGTCCTACAGTTATGCTCAGGATCAACGATTACAGGAATTTCTGTTTTTTTGCCATACTTGCGAAGCAATTATTCGTGATCTACACTTTGCATTATTTGCTGTATGATCAGCAATTTGCATTATTTACTGTACCCAGAATTTGAAGTTCTTGGTATCTTAATCATATGCGGAGTTTCTGCATCCATAAAATATCAGAATCTAGGGGTTTACCCAATAGAACCCTAAGTAATACCTAGTTAGTAAGATATTAGGTCTCATAATGGCCGTCTTTCCTGTATTTTGTTGTTCTTCATTTATCTTTTATCCGAATTTCCGTTGAGATCAGTCCGATCGCGAGTCTTACAGAGCTCTCTTTTGGCTGCCTATCTTTTTTTATCAGAATTCCTAACTTGACGCTAACAGAACAGAAATTGTTCTATATCATATGAATCCAGATACAGACTTTTTCAGATTTACCTTATCGTTACCAAATTTCTCATAACCTCCTATTATAAAATGCTGCCTACGTTTTTCATAGAAATTCAATTGGAGAACGAAGAATTTTTCAATTCGTATCACAGGATCTAACAATACTCCAATTAATACTGAGCACATCCGGTTTTAACACGTTTTTATTTCTAAATTTGTCACGCCACGATTGTCATCAACATGCGCCGATAAAACGACATTTTAAAAGCCTCGGGCTTTATCGCATTGGTTTGTGTACGGATCCTATGTGGGACCTACGTCATACTATTCAAAGACAACATATACATTTTAATAAGTGACTATACTTATCTAGGATGGTGTTCTTTGGATGCTAATGGATACGTTGCAGTTGGGCAATTATAACCCGTAGTGTTTATGGGTAGATAGGCCCGACTCACAAGGCCGCACTCATCCGGTAGCCTGGATAGGAATATTGTACCCCCTGCAATTAAGTGTGTAGGTGGGTCAGTTTCCCCTGGGAGTCGTTCTTCGGGTATATCTATACGGATTGCGCACCGTGCGGCGTCCGCCAATCGACTGCGCTTTCCAACTGATAACTAGGGGAGTCTGGAAACGACTCTGTTTCCTATACAGAGGGGGTGGCTGTTGACCTAATGACAGCCGCTCTTGAATCGACCGGTCGGCTACCCGATCCCGCGTGAACGGTCGGGTAAAGTATGCCACGGTCCGCGATTATTCGAATTGAATCGCCGCTTACATTAAGTAGAGGACCGCGTAAGCGACTGCGAACCCCTAAGCAGTCGGGAGGTTGGAGAAATCTTACCATTACTGGAGAAAGCACCCAGCGGGATGCCCTGACTACCGTCAGGGGCAGCCCGCTGGGTGCTTTCTCAGTGCCTCGCGTAAAGCGTTGGTCTCTGACGGGCCAGTTAGAGGTGATAGATAGTGGAGCGTCAAGGACGTATCGGGGGGGGGGGGGGGGGATGTGGAGCATAGCGGACACGTCTCCCCTACCCCACGATTTTTTTTAATAAAAAAATAAACTCTCGAGAAAAAATGATAATCAGGGAGAGTTAGGCATGTATCCAGGGGGAGAGGGGGGGGGGGGGGGGGGGGAGTTGTAATTTAACTCCTCTAAATTTGGCGTCATTTCGTCTTATTGTACGGAAGAATTGAAGTTTGGTGGGTACCGCGCGCGTTATTTTATTAAATGTCCCTTCCCGAAACTGAAGTCTTGATATATACGTGCCTGTGAAGCGTCTAAGTCTCCACGCTCATTCCAAGCTGAAAGAACGATCACATATTGTTATACCAGCCAGGGGTAGCGGGTTCCCCCGTTGTAGTATACACCTCTCCACTATACAATTCTAAGATGGGAGAAGGTCTAGAACCACTGTTGGCGTAATTCTTTGCAAGTTGAACCGGTGTTTTTTTAGTAATGTTGGTAAACCATCATTTATTATTAGTCTCATAAACAGATTACTGCTAGTAATAATATCGCGGGAACAAGTTTAAAAACGCACCATTAACGAGGCCATTACAGATAGGCATCGGGATCATCTGCCACAAAAGAATCTATTGCGTATCTTCTCGGTAATTTATCATGGTTTATTACCGAGCGCTCGACAGACGCTTAGTTTTATTGAATCGGGAAATATTCATATCGTGAATATGTGCCAAACTATTTATTACAGCGTAATAAATATTCAATTAAATTTTGAGAAATTTAATAATCTCGACAAGTCGGATCTGTTTGAAGCAGGAAAACAGCGATTTATGTTAGATATGGTAAATTAAAGTTGCTAACGATTGGGTGCTGTCGGCTATAGATATTTTTACAGATAATACATACATGTGGTCATTGATTATATAGCGTATTAGATTGCGCAGCATCATACTTCGATTTGGCAACCAGGACTTTTTTTATTTTTGTTGTGTGGGGCTTTTCTAAGGTTTTTATGAGCCTTGTAACACTGCGACCATTGCTGATCTATTGTGTTCGCCACCTACTATAGTTCTGCGCTAACCCTCGCGTCGTTTAAGAACCTCAACAGGGTTTTGGCGCCAGATTGTTTTACCTCCTCAGGTTGGAGGTAATGACCACCGAAGTGGGTGTATCTTTTAGGCATCAGCGGGCCACAATCGCACATGAGGTGCAGGGGAGTTTCTTCTGCCCCTTGGCAGAACCTGCACATTTCCGTGTCCCTGAGCATGAGGTTGTACATGTGTCTGGGCCCGGTTGTACATGTGTCTGAGGTTGTATATGTGTCTGGGGGAGTTAATGGGGCCTAGCTGAGTTGGCTACAAAGACCCATTCTGTTCAGGGTTGGTCACACTCACTGGTCAAGACCCATTCGACGGCCTCCACGCATGAAGTGCGAGCTTGGGTAGGACTCTGGCCTTACATACAAAACACTATTTTTAATTTGGTATACAGGTTTCAAGAGGTGACAATTACAAACTTGAAGATTAACTAAAGGATGGCTTTATTATAG